>VYWZ01000551.1:0-17753 GCA_008711595.1 Fusarium xyrophilum | reverse complement strand
AAAAAAAAAAAAAAAAAGATTTGGCCCAGCAAAGCTCGCTGTTCAGATTACCAGGTGTCTTTCATCTGCTTCGGAAATATTTCATTCCAAGGAGGTGACACTCTCAACCTCGTCAGCGGCCGTAAACTGGAAAAGCATAATCATCATCCCCCCTAAGAAGCAAGAACTTTTGCCCAACCGGCCTATCGAAAGGCCTCCCGTCTGTGTCCCCAATCCGTCCTTTTTTTTGGTGGTGGCTGTAGTGTGGTGTCCAAGAAGTAATAAAAGAGAAGAGATAGGAAGATTTTCGTCGTTCCATTTAACCATTGGTCATGGACAATTAACTTCCACGTGTAAATGAAAAACGTTATTCATGGCCTCATCAAATCGTTTTCATGGCCAGGTCAGATTACCCAACACTGTGAATTGATCGAAGTTTCGTTCGTGTGCAGCTTGGTGGTGTTTGGCGTCATTGCCATTGGTGTATGCACTCGTATGGGTACATACGAGGTGCTTGAATCGTAGGCGGCATAGTCGCTCTTTTCCCATGCGACTTGCTGTGCCTGAGGTTGCCGTCCCTTTTGACGGGCGTTATATCGAATAAGCGATCCCTTGCCAGGAGGTGTCTTCAGAACTATTGAAGGCTGCGGGGCGGGAGCAAGTCGCTGCTCATCGTTTGCATCTCCATCCGCTCGGCTACCCCATGAAGTCTAATAACGGATGGTTAGTTGATTGCTTTGGCCCTGGTTTATCGCAACGTACCATATTCAAAGTGATCAGGGCGTACAGCTTGATCAATCCGTGGAAATATCCAAATATGACGGAAACAGGCAAGAACATGATATCGCTTGGGTTTCGAATAAAAAGACCCATCAGCTTGACTACCTTGGTGAACGCAAACATGAAGATAAACTGAGTCCAGAACGCGTATCGGCGATTCTGGATATCCCAGTCCGCTGTTCCCCACCAGCATGAAGCTAAGAGAAGCGGATCAACGACAAAGGCCAGCGAAGTAAAAGTCGCGAAGTGAAGAGCATATGTGCACCACAACTGTTGCCTGTTTCTTGTTAGGTCAAGCAAATTTTACACGGATGATTCTTTTTACTCACTTCCAAATGTAGCGTTCAGTGACCATGCTGGTCCAGTTGCTTCGCCAGTTGCTTCGGGCCCAACGAGAGCATTGGTACAAAAATTTGGTGCTGTTCTCCAAAGTTGTCTCGATCTCACACTCTTTGTCGTACTGGATCCATGTCTTCCATTGGTGGCTTACCAGCCAACGAGTCACAAAGTTGTCGTCGTCAGCATTCAAAATCCACTTTCTCCATTTCTCGTTCTTGAAGCCGTGGAGAAAGTCATGACTAGAGAGGATTTCAGAGCGGTAGGCGCCGGTACGGCCAGACATGCATGAGGTGCCACCATCGATGTTGTGGGTGGCTGATATCTCAAAATTTCGACGCTCGATGTAAGCTGCACCCAGCCAGTTCCAGGCCTTGGTTGACCAAGAGCCATCATGCTCTCGTCGTACTCGTTGACAAGTGCCTACACCGCCGATTTGAGGGTCTTCAAATGGAGCGAGGATCCAGGGCATAAGAGTCGAGGGCCAGGTCACATCATCGTCCGCCATGATAGTGATGGGAGTCTCGACCTTGGGGAGTGCCTCACACACCTGCAGGCGCTTGTTGGCAATAGGAGTATCCAGAACACGGACTTTGGGGAAAACCAGGGAGTCTGCCAGGCGCTGGAGGTCTTTTTGCTTATCATGCGTTGTGACCAGAATCAGCTCGGCAGGCTCACAAGCGAGAATGCTCTCAATAGAAGGGCGCAGCTCCTCGAAAGCATTGTGGATGGTGGGGATAACCACAGTCACATCCTTACTCGTGAATGTCGGTTTGCTGGGGATTGGCTTCGACTTATATGTCCAATGGCTGGCGCAATGAACTAGAAGACGGAGATAGCGATGAACCCTGAGATCATGTCAGAACTGGTTGGCCAAGAAGAGATTTATAGCTTTATCAAAGCCTTCTTGTTGAGAAACGCAGTTTCCATCTCAAGATATTGAAGATAACTTACCAAAGGCCTACAAAAAGGTACAGCCAAAAGGTAGTTGAATACCAAAAGTTCAAAGAAGGCATTGGCAGTGCTAATAACCCAGCAAGGCCAGGAAGATGGCTGCGCCCAATATTTTGAATCTCAGATTCAGACATGCTGAAGCTGTTAAAGTGTTGAAATCCAATGAGGTTGGTAGATGGGAGGAAGTGCTGTTGATGCCGCGATGGGCAGAGATGTTCTTGTGATACACGGCTGTTGATGGGTACTGCACAACGAGGGTAGAGATTCGAAAGAATAAGGGCGAGGAGGGGTTTATGAGTGATTTCAAAACAGGACTCTGTGTCTCGTAATCTGGAATTGATAGTAATTTACCGTCCAAGATGATTGTGTTTTGGTGAAAGTGAATCAGAGACGCTGGAAGTATCAAAGCAAACACACTATGCACGAGGGACACAGTCGCACCGTTGCAAGACTCGAGGCACCGGGATAATATACAATGACGGGAAAGGAAATTATTCAAAGATGGCCATGACAAGAGGAATTGGCCGGTAGAAGAAGGGCAGAGAGGAGGAAAAGAGGTAGTGGCGATGATAACAGCCTGGGGTGAAGACGGGGAACGGGTCTATGATATATACCTAAGCCAAACCCCGTCTCTAAAACGGACCATGCATGAACATGGAGTAGTGAGGGTCCTTGATGAGGTCGTGGGCCATCGTAGTGTGTACCTAGTCGTGGTGGCCCTGAACTATGTACGTAGAGACAAGCGCGCAAGGTCTGTCGATATTTGATCTTGTTCTGGACAACGGACAAGACAGCAGGGGTGCATTGGTCTTGCGCTCACTGCATTAGGACCAGGACCAGTGGGGAGCGAGGGGTTGGAAGATTTGAGAGGGTTGGAGGGGCCATGTATGGCGGCGGCGGCGGCTCGAATTGGGGGATTAAAGAGGGCACAACTATGTAGCTAATTAGTAGCGCACCTGGGATTGGAGGAGGGGGTGTATTGAGATCACAGGAAAGAGAAAAGAGACTGGCGCACGTTATTTGAGATGTGTTACTGAGAGCCATTTGAGTCTCATTCGACGCCGACCCCGACCGCGTTACTACCGAGAACGGTACGGGTTTATTTTCTGTCTTTTCTTGTTGTCCATTTCCATGCTACTCCTGCAAGTTGTCGAGAAATACTGGAGCGACTGAGCAAGCGGGGTGACTGTACATTGCAGACATGGAGCACTGCGACTGTATTCAGGACAGGGCATGGAGGCGCAGGCTAGCAAGCGTGGAGTCGACATTAGCATCTTCTGCTAGGCACCTCAGTGCCCTGGCCTGAAAACTCCAGCATGTCCGTTCGCTTGACTTAAGACCCTATCATCGTGGCGCCGATTCTGGGCTGGCGCATGAGAGTCACGTCTCGTGCCCGCAGCAGCCCATGTCAAGGTACTGAATAGCACTTGGCCAGTGCTGCTCGGCCCGCGGCGCACATCATGAGCCTTGTTTCGTTGTTTTGCCTCTGGGGTCCAAAGTGCAGGGTTCACACAAACCTCGATGGCGTCGATGGCTACGGACGGGAGAGGAGACATGGGACCTTGTTCGTGTTTAGCATGTGGATCTCGTTGCTGCTGGCACGAGCGAGTAAAGTCCAAAGAAAAGGATGCTGTATGCATGTATCTAGGGACTCATCAATCTGCAACATAAAGCATAAAGCACAACCTGACTTGGAGATATGCCAGTCCATTCATTAGCCGCTCGCATGTGGTGGGACAAGCCGGCTCATCGTACCAGAAGCAAGAGGTGGTTGTCTTGCATGTTGCATCTGAGGTTCAGAATGAATCCAGTGGAATGCATTGGACAAATGAGCAAATTGCAGCGCTGCTTCTGCTGCCGCAGTCGTGAGAGGCCGGATACAGCTATGTATGTATATGTATTTCGAGATTGCGTATCGACAGATGAGGAGGAGATCATTGATCCATTGGCCAACCAAAGGCCACTGAGCGGAGAGGCAATTGGCAGCAAGCTACGGAGTACTGTACGAGGTACGGAGGACTGCCTTCGATATCGGATATCATGGACGGGCAGGCTAAGAATCCTTGAATGCAGGAACTGGGCCCTGACGCGCGCCAGCTACTGGACGAAGTATGGAGATGTTAGGGTATAGAAGATGCAGCATGTAGGCCGAAGAAGCGATATCACACAATGTACAAGGGAGCTGAGCGGAAGACGGCTGATTCCTTCCGTGGCAATGAGATAAACTCATTTGAGGTAGCTACGGAAGGTCCATGCTCAGATCGATCTTGATCTCAAGGTAAGTGTAATCGACAAGATGGGGGAGGAGCAGCACTAGTGAGTTTCTATTTCCTTTGGGCAGATTCCTGTGGGTTGAATCATCATGGATAGTCTGGAGGAAAGTGGTACTCCGTACAGAAGGTGCAGATAACCTCAAATCCGAGGTTCCTGTCTGGTCAACGTTAGCTTAGTTGTCGAGGAAAGAAATTGTGGGGAACCTACCTTAGCACCTGGGTAATGCGCCTGCCTATTGCCTATGTGCCTTTCCTGGTTGCATAACTTACGTCTTCCAATTTTCCTAGCTAATAATTGACATCTTGGTGGCTTCGTCGAAATCGTGCTGAGGTACCTCTATAACGACTCAGATATGTCAGTCCCATCGTCTAGATAACAATCTGGTACCCTCAAACATCCCGTTGCGATGCTACGAATTCCCTTCGACTTTCTTTATCGCCAACATGCACCTCCACATCAACCGCCATGGATCAGCATAGATATCTATCTCCGAGTCAAGTAATAAAGTCGCTGGAGGTGCAGAGAGGATTCCCGTGCCCTATCCACGCAGGAAGAGACAATGAGAGGACAACTAGAGAGGACAGTGCATGTATAAAGTGGCCAGAGAAAACGCATCATCACATCACTTCGCATTTTCTCGCCTTCTCGAGTCGTCGAGATTGGATCCGCTCCGCCCATAGACGGCTGCCGCGTTGCGTTGCGTGAGGACCCGCGGCCGATTATGCTCGGGGGGCGGAAACCGGCCTGGAGAAAAAAACCGACCAGCGGACACTACAAAACCGCAGATCGACCAACGCGGCAGCTAATCAAAGGCGACAGGGTTGCAATGCTGCGGATCCTCTTCGGCTTCGGCTGGCTGATGAGATTTCCATTTTGAAAGACTCCGAGAAAAGCCAAGAGTCTGCTTCTGCATCATCTCCGCTCTCTCTTCCAGTCATTATGATTGTGTTACCTGCATCGGCAGCTTTGAGAGTCAGTGCACGGTGCAACGCACCAAAGCCGATGATCTGTGGCTAGCTGCTATCTGTTGAGATATCAAGTCTTGGGTGTAATATGACAGAGGTCACTGTATGGATGGGCTTGATACAATGTGTCACTACGCTGTCTATCAGAATACAGCCTTTTTTTGCTCCGCTGCGTTTTGGACTGTTCTGCTTGGGGATGCGAAATTTCTGGCCGTTTGTGGCTGTCCTTTTTCATTATTACCCCAGCAAATTACTGAATTCTGTTTCTTAGATTGGACAGGACCCTCTCATGATGAAGATGCACTTTTATGCGGTTGGTTCTCGCTGGAGTTACCTTGCTGAGATACGGGTATAGAGTCTGGAGGAGTCGTACGCAATTGCAGATGGTAACTAAACCCGTAAATCACACCATACCCGGATCTGCTACTTCTTCGCGATGCTCGAACCCACATGGCCTGTTGTTGGTTTTTGCTCGAGACAGGCACCACAAGGGTCTTCCGGGTACAGAGTAGTATCATGTACGACAGCCAAGACGGTGCCACAGCTCCTGGGGCCAACTGAACATCACTGGTTTGAGCCAAAAGAGGGAACTACAGACACGAAGAAGGTCTGCTCAACTTGCATCCAATGCAAAATAGCTCAGCACTACCACCTTGCTTGTGTACATGCGGAAGTCGACAGCAACGAGGCCTAGTGGCATGTCGCTCATGATATACTCCAATTGGTTCATCTTTGTCCACTGCACATTGTCCCAGTCCTTCCTGATCGATGATGAGCCGCAAAATGACCCGTCCATTCATTCTCCTACGACTGGCGCAAAATGGGTAAGCCGTTCGTTCCTCATCGAATCGACTCCACTGTCAGCGAAGAGCCACTGTAATTGTTGCTCAATCGACATTGGACAAACAAATCAAGCTCGCCAGATCCCCAGTCCTTACCATTTGTGATCTAGGCTCACAGAGGCTGGCGCGTGCGCTCCAGCATGTGGATATTATACGCACGTCTGTCCTGTTAGGAGCCTTCAATCAACTCCTAGTTATCAGCCAGCATCTGTTGGTCTAAGGTCGAGTCAAGTTCTACGCAGCGCAACGCAGCTCGACAGTTTCGGCAATAGTTATCGTCCTGCAGACTACTGCAGACCATCGGCCATATTTCTCGCTGGTTGGCTCCTGCAGGTCTCAAGTTTTTGCTTGGCTATCTAATGTGGCAACTCAGAACATCCAATCCGAGTAGCGTCACTTTGACCACTATGTTGAGACATAACTGTCACTCAGTCTGCAGCTCTTCACAAAAAGGTGCTGCTGTGCTCCTACTGCTGCGCTTGAGGTTGCTTGCCTGCAATTCAATCTCGAATGGCATCAAGAGCTCAAAGGCAACTTACCATTACCTGCAACGCAACAGGAAGCAAAAGTGCTATTGTTCAATCAAAGCCAATCGATAATGCATGGTGGGTCAGACCTTTTGTTTACAGCATTTTTCAAGACAGGCTCTCTCGGAGGGAGTCTGTCCATCAAGACAAGACTGCAGGGATCCCCACCGCACCCTGATCCTGATGCTGCTCGTTTATTGTTGAACCCTCTCACATTTACACCTTGGTTTGCCGCTATGGAGCCATTGGCATTTTCATGGGCGCATGCTCCTCGAGAGTATTTTTTCCCTCATTCGCAGATCTTAAGTAACCTCGCCACCATGCAGTGACAAGAAACGGCTCCGGGCGTTGTTGGTCCGGTATATCAAAAACTGTGCCTCAGAAGAGGCCATACTCACAATGCGTTGTGATATCGCATTCAAAATGTTGAAGACAAAGCCGATCTTCCTGCCGTTATTCTTTTAGTGCTACGAAATTTGTGGAGGAGCCGGGATAACCCTAGCTTTGCTCAGAGGCCAGGGTGGCTAGCGAGACAGGGGAGAAACGATTGAAGCACGGAGCATTTGCTAAACCAACGTCGACAGGGTTGAATCTTGACAGTCACATCTTCAAACCAGATAGACTACTTTCCTTGTCGCTCTGTAACGTCAACTTGGTCAAAATCCCGCCTTGGTACTGAATCCTCGGCCTCTTTCTCAATTACGGTTCGTGTTTTAGTATGTTCTTGTACAGATCAAAGGACATCTACGTTGGCGCAACCAACCTATTCGAAGAGTATCCAGTCAAGTATTTACACTGTTGCATTCCTTTCTATGCACCTTGACCTTGATTCGATTCAAGTGGCAGGCCTCGATGAAAGGAATACACAGATAAGAAAGCCAACGGCTTCACAGCCTTGGTGTCATTCACCCGGCATCATTATGCATGAGGACGATTGCACATGTCAGTCAGCGGGAAAGGGCAGCTCGTTAACCATGGGTCGACGCATCAAGTATGAAGTCTCCATTCAGAGCTTCTCGAACAGGGTCCTAACAGAAGTTCGTCTACCAGACCGTGGGCTCATACTCTCCGATGCGAAGCTATAGTCGATGCCTTTATACTTACATGCAAATATTTCTGTCTCTCCTGGTCACCAACCCCCCGAGCCTTCTTTTCCCGATACTGTAAGACTCCTACACTGACTTAAAGCAGTTATTATCAACTTAAGCCTCCGGCATGGTGAGATAGAACACAATTATAAGCCAAAGTTGAGAGAGTAAGCTCATGTTTGAGACGAGGATTTGTGAGTGTGAAGGAGCTTTTGAAATCTCAAGTATCTGCCTCAAGGTGATTACAACCACTTACGGCATCTCTCCGTTGAAACTTCTCTCTGATATCATAGGCACACATATATGTATTTCGTATGCGGCTATTAACGAAGCTCTTTTGTTCCCAGATCGTACCGGACCATGGCGGGGCATTGGCATGCTTCGGGGAAGCACGAGGGGCTGCCGGATGTGCTGTCGGAATAAGCATGCAGCATGGGAGCTACCATCGTGGACTTTTGGTCACAACTGATCGATTTCATAGGTCAAAGCTCATTGTACCTGCACTAATGCCTTTTTCCTGCATTCTAATGTGGCGCCAAGTCACAGATCGCGAAACTTCGATGTGGTGTTTTACACCGCGAAGTGAAAGTTGGTGTGATGAAATATCAGACAACGCTGATGTACTATGTGCAGTATAAAATACTACTGCCGTAAATAAATCCTACTGCAGCTTAGTTTCCAGTAGTTAATATGTCGGTAATATCCTGGTTTAAGTCGATTTCCGTAAAACACTCAGTTCTGTGAAACCAGGTTCACTGAATACGCCGTTTCCTCGTCCAAAAACACAGACAACGCCCACACACGAGGCCCACAACATGCCAACCAGTATCTTTAATCATTCTCTCTCACCTATAGTGATTCTATTATATTGCCACCCAGATCACCTGGAGTCGTGACTTTTAGCATTTGATACCACCTACCCTATACGCAAGAAACCCAGATATAGAACTCAGCATATCTAGGGTTTCACCTGACGTCAATGTCATATATATTGAATTGGTATGGAGGCTCTCTCAGGTCGTCGAGAAAACAGTGAGTGAGAGATTGATAAGTTACTCCAAGATCTATCAGGGTGAGACGCCGAGAGTCGAAAAAATGTTGGATATGTCGAGCTGAGGTGAGAACCTAGCAAGATCTACATAAACAAAGCTAAACTGACACTGAATTGGCACTAGCTATACAGGTTTCTAATCACCGTAACTAGTGGCTTTATTTGTGTGTTCTAATCTCAAGGTGTTTAATGCATATTGTACTGAAGACAAGACAGGCCAGGAAACCCCCTACACAAAGTCACAGAGAACTTTAAAAGCTATACAATATACAACAATTACCCAAGCTCCGGAGCTTTGTTTAACAAAGTAACGAGTGGTGACTGTGATGTATCGGTCGCCCCCTAGAACACAGTTACAGACCTCTCAGGCGAGCGAATTAAGGTAAGATGGATGAAGAAAATATCGGGAATATTTCGTAGTTGATATCAGTCAGTGCTGTCGAAGTTCAATCAAACTCTAACCTATACAGCGATAAATGAATAAGCTCTACGGATGTAACCAATGTTTCCCGCTTTCATCAATAGTCAATTCCTACTCCGTACTATGAGACCAAAAAAAAAAAAACCAGTGATGAGATCAAATTGGACTGGCCTAGAGCGAATGATCGACCACTACTGTCAAGAGACAAGGGGTCGAGAGCCACGGATTCAAGGTCAGGACCAAGATAAGGAACGCGGGATAACGGGAGACGAGAAATATCAAATAATCGCGTAGTCAAAGTTTTGATGATGCTTAAAACGAAACTATCCAGGCATCAGTGAACAGGAAGAACAAACCTACAGTCGTGAAGTTTAGCCGGTCGGTCTCACGGCGTTACAGGACCCGAGACAACCCCCCGCAAGCAGAAGCGTTGCTGGTAGATCCGGATGGATGAAACGGGATGATGATGTTAATGATGCTGGTGTTCCGGGGGATCAACACGGATGAAACAGTACATGATGCAACGAGGGTGGACAGTTTGTGACAGATCTACCCATTACAACATGACAGAGAAACAAGGCTGAAAACAATGGTAAGCCATATTGTTTCTTTGCCTCAATGTATGCACTAGAGAAGGGCCGATAAAACGTGAGTGTAATTGTTAGTGGATGACTCGAGGACAGCGAAATCACGACACACACCGAGAATCACATTATCAGAGTTGCGTGTGCCCAGATAACATACTTAACAGTTTTATCCTTGCAAAGCTGGCGAGACTACGGATATTTGGCGAGCCAATAGGTGGGTTGAACCTTGGGAACTTCATTTCGCTCTGTCTTGGCTGCTCGCTTCCTGACAGAGTAATTAATCGCCCAATTTCGTCTGATCAGAAGCGTCATGAGTTTTGATATTACTCTGTACATTGTAGGTAATTGAGTCGCCGAGGGGACAATTGCATGTGAATGACGTGTCCCTCGGGACCGCATTTCTTTCGAGTCCTTCCATATCTTCTTGCCTTCTTTTCTTCTGTACACAACATCCTGTGCTTCAGACTTGAGCGCATCATCATCTGTCCCTACTCCTCCTATTGGACCAATACTCCCCTCTATCGAGACAGATACGGTCTGCTGCATCTGAAGTTTCTAAGGATATCACCCCCGCAAACACCCCCAAATCTCACTCACTTCTATCTATCCGTGTCGTTATCTGCCGCTACTCTTCTGTACTCCGTAGGCTAGTTGGCCTTGCAAGACATTGATTGATGTGAATACCTGCGACGCGACCGCTTCGACCTCTCCTTGGCCTCTGGAACCCCCCGCATATCACATCTCTTGTAGGCATTGTCTTACCGCCTCTCAGCAACTTTGTAGTCGAATACTACAGCGACTACCACTGTAACGGGACATCGGCACTGGATCACACCAATCCCTGGTCAGCGTCACAGCCTGTGGACGAAGAGGAAGGGTCTAGTCTAGAGAAGAGAGGAGCGAAAAGGACTCAACAAGAAAGAACTCTCTCCACTGAACCCCACGTGCCAATGCGCTTGATGAGGCTGAATCTGGCCTAGAACGTCTTGACATTGGCTCAATCACTTGGCTTCGCTGCCACCGAAGCCCAGTCTTTCTACTAGCATAGCAAAAGGTTACAGAGTAGAGTGTTTCTGACTGAAGAGCCTACTGTAGGTACAGTACCAGGCTGTAGGTACCTATCCTTTCCCATGTGCTGAGCTGATCTAGTGCTGAGTGATAGTGATTGCTATGTAGGTAGAGAGTACAGTGGTATTTGACCGTCCGGCCGCACCGCCATTCCCAAAATCGACCTCCACTGCCTCCGCCGCTTTCACCGTCGTAATCTGCCGCCTCTTACACGGCCACAGGCAGAAGGATAAGAAAAGACACAGACAGAGGTTTTACCGTCTCACCCTCCCTGTTTTCTCTTTCTCCTCATGTTTTTGACTCTCCTTTCGTTTGTATCATTCCAAATCAAAAACTCAACTCTTGTGTCTTGGCTTTATCGCCGCATTAAACTCTGGTATTCCTTGGCTTAGGGACTTGAGTCCAGAAGTGAGAGTCAGTTGAGTTGAGCTACCTACAGGCTACCACCGCTAGGTACCGCCGGGCCCGGACTCCTCCTTTACAGCAGTAACCCCACCCACTACGGAGTACCTACTCTCGGTTCTCTAGGACCTGGGTACACCCCTGATCGTTCTGAGGCCAGGCCTCCCCGACCCGACCTGTCCGAGTCTTTTCTCTTTCTCTGCGACATTTCCTTGTTGTTGTCGCTCAATCAGTTCTTATCTTGTTTACTTACTTGCATACGCTGGTCGTTGAGAGAGCGAAGAGAGTGTATCTTCTGTGAAGAACCTTTGTGTGCGTGGAGGTGATTTGTCTGTTCATCGTACAACTTGAAAGAAAAAGAGAAGTCAACTTCTTTCATGATGCTCTGAGATACGCTGGGCGTGCGACAGACTCCGCACCCTCCGCCTGCGCCGCGCCCGTATCCGTGCAACGGCGACAAGACGCCCAACAACACCAGCAAAAACACAACACAAAACCCCTCGTATACCTCTTTTGCACCCTTTGAAACCCTCTCGGGTTCTTCTTCAACCTCTCATCTACACTATTGCCTATTTTTCAATGGCAATGGCGCAGACCAGCAGTTCGTTACCGCGCCACCTACACGGTCACGGCTTCGGGCATGGTAATCAACTCAGCCGTGGGCATGCTAAAATAACAAAACCTCGCAGCCGACCTGCTGTGAAACCAATCCTCAAGAAACTCCAATCGCACCACTCCCACTCGGAAAAGAATTCTCTCGATTTGGATCGCGGTTGGGACGAGCAGGGTCAATTTGGTTATTCCTCGTATAATGTGGACGGCGACGACTCGTCTTATACGGCGGCAGGTGCATCAGCACTGCCGACACCTGCCGCCCGCGCGCGCGATGTCAGCTTCTCTATATCGGCCACGGATCTGAGCAATGGGGGTGCTCGCTCAAACAAATATTCGCAAGGGCATGCTCGTTCTACCAGTGGCACTTCTCATGCTTCTATTGCGACTTCTGCTAGCGGTGGCAGAAACGGCTCCTTTGTGCATCCTTTTCAACAAACACCGCGCACCTCAACACCGCCTCTCTCCTACGCCAACTCGCTCGCTTCCCTGGACAATACCACCGGACCTCGCGATTATTCTCCCACGATAACTGAGAACGAAGACAATATCGACTCTCAGAGCCTTCAGACTTCGACTCGTGCCTATCATTCTGTTTCCCGGCCCCGCCGTCCCTCTCTTGCTAGTCAGCGCACCAGCTCGTTATCAGATGTGAATCAACCGCCGCGCATCACTGCCAACGGCCGCGCCGCCCCAGGAATATCTGCGCGAAAGCCCCATAGCATCGTGACTCGCAGCCGATCTGACCTCCACCTGAACACACGCTCAACTACGGCTCTCGACTCTGCGTCAAGCACCAGCCCACCTTCTGGTTCCTTTGTTTCACCCCAGATGATCGCTGCGTCTACATCCTCCAACGCAATGTCACCACTCCGGAGCTCTCTCGACATGAGCGGTTTCCGTCTCCGCTCACGCAGCGAGGTTGACACTGTCACCCGCCAGGAGAACGTCCGCGAGGCGCGTCGTAAGTTTGAGGAAAAAGAACGAGCCAAGGAGGAAAAGTACGCCCGTGAGCAGATCCGCAAACAGGAGCGTGCAGAGAGTCGCGAAGCCCACCGCTTCAACAAGAATGGTCGCAAGGGTAGCTTTGGAACCTCTCGAATCTCGTGTGATCGTGTGTCCAGTAGTACTGACATCCGACCTTCGATCTCCCGCAAGACTACCGGCACTGGCGTGGGTCTGGGGTTGACCACCGAGAACGAGAAGGTCGACTTTGGTACCCGCGGCTACGATACTGTGCCTACAGGCCAGACACCTGGCGCCAGAGCTGACGATGTGCACTTTCAATCAATTCACCGAACCAAAACCGCCAAGCGAAAAACTACCAGTGCTTGGACCGCTTTTGTTCTGTGGTTGAGAACGCGACTGCTCAAGCTCGGTCGAAGATAGGAGAATTTTACCAGCGAGACCAAGACCAAACTCAAGACCAAATCCTCTGGCCCAAAGAAGGGATTCATTGTCAGAACTCCCTATCAGCAATACCAGCCGCGACAGCAGACCAGCGCATTTGACGCATACTGCTCATCACCATATACCCCTCGCCGATGAATCTACGAATTCTTTCCTCGGCAGATACTCGGCGAGCACAAATTTACAGCTAGCCATATCCTTCACTACGATACCTTCAAATTCACCTACGGGAAGCAGTATATCCCTCACTTCCCATTCGCCCACGTATAACGCACGCGCACTCACGGCCTTTGGAGCAATGCGGCATGGAGACAAGCGAGGTTTCACGGCCAGGAAAGAGGGACATTATCTTTTGACATTTTATAGGCAAGGAGTTGGGGTTTACCACTTTGTTTTTTTCTCTTCTACTTCTACGATTGGCATGCATGGTTGCATCAACGGACTCGAGCTACGCGGGATGACCTAAAGAACTTTGTTCTTTGATTTGGGACGATATGTTGCATTGTTTCTTGTTTCTTTTTTTCGAGTATCGTTTCCAGCTCGGCTTGTACGGCTGTGGCATATCGGATGGAACGGCTTAGGCGCTTCTACCATAGAAACGGATCAAAACATGAACAGACATGACCGGCAATTTGCCTCACTCACGTTAACGTTACGTCTTCTCCCTCTCTTGGTATATATCCTGTGAAGTAGCACAGCCCCCAACTCTAGTGACTCGAGAGTCGGGCTTGTCGGGCCAAGAAGAAGACGAATCCTTCGTACGTGTGTATCAGAGTGGCTCAGCTTTGCCTCCTGTGCGCCCCTTTCACATGACATTAATCAACCGCACATGACGTTCGTTTGCGGCCTTTGACAGAGAGTGGGTCGGCTTAACGGAGATCCCAAATGTGGGGAGGATTAGTTAGACAAGGGTGGTCTTGAAGGCATGGATCTCATGACCTCTTTTTGATGGTTCAGCGCTAAATCATTGCTCGAGTCCTACCTATGGAGACATTAATCTGGGGTTATGAGACAGAGCGTTGTTGCTGAAGAAGAATGCAGATAATATTTGTCTCATTGAAAAATGAGGAGAAATGGATGTGTGGGTATCACGACCAGTGTTCTTTGGAAGTGATGAGTTTACACCAAAACAAACGGAGTACTTGCACAATTCGTAAGGCATAGATAGCAAAATGATCATAAAATAATTTACAGCAATAGACACATTTCCAGCAATGAAACACTACAGCTTTGGCCTGGCAACATCAACGGGCGTCCACCAAGGGTAGATTTTGGGCGCATTCTTGTCCATAGTCCCCGTGAAATCTGGCTTCCTCTTCTCCAAGAAGCTATTCATCCCTTCTTCCGCATCCTTGCCTGTGAACAAGTCCCAAAATATCTTGCTCTCAAGTAAATGCGCCTCCTCAGGCGACGAGGCTCCTCTGTAAATCATATCCTTCATTACCCGCGCAGAAACACCACTTACGTTAGCCGCTATCTCATCCGCGATCTTGAGCGCTGTGCGAAGAACCTCTTCAGGTGCCACAATCTCGCTGAAGAGACCGTCAAAAAGCTTGTGAGTGGCAGGGTAGACAGCGCCAGTGGTGGTGAGGTGAAGTGCACGGCTGGTTCCTACGAGGCGTGGGAGGAAGAAACTGCTGCATGCCTCCATGCTGAAACCACGGCGACCAAACACAAAGCCAATCTGGGCGTCGCGGCTCACAACACGGATGTTGGCGCCGAGAGTCATTGTGATACCCACGTCAACAGCAGAGCCGTTGATGGCGACGATGACAGGCTTGTTGCAGCGATACATAGGCAAAGTGACAATGCCACCCGAGTCGCGGTGATCAGCAGCGTCTTTCCCCAGCGCATGTTCCTCGTTGAAGTCCATACCAGCGCAGTACATGCGGTTCTTTGGATCCGATGAAGTGAGAACTATGGCGCGAACGCGAGGATCAACAGAGAGTGTGTTGAGCGCATGGGAGAGCGATGCCGCCATTGTGTCGGTGAATGCATTACGAGCTTCAGGACGGTGAAGCTTTATGACTATGACATGTGTGACTTCTCTGGAAGAGGGGGGATGATGGAAGAGCTGGAGGGTCGGGAGGTCGAGGGCTGCATAGCTGTCGGGAAGCGAAGGCGATGCCATTGCGATTATTGGTATTGTGAGTAATGAATGAAGCATGAACGAGTGAAGCCGAGGTCAGGACGATGTTGTTTTAGAGTGTGATGGATTGATTGGGCTTCAGTTGAGCCGCGGAATGGTGACAACGTCTCTGGCTGACTTACAAGATTGAGCCGAGGTGTAAGCTAGATAGGTACCAGGGTACAGAAGCGTTGAGTGAATGTCGCTTTCGCTTGAATATATCCGGTATCTGTGTATTATTCCTGGCTTCTCAAGTAAGTAAAATGGATTGGGGAAATGAATGAAATAGGAATGATGATGAGAGAGCATGTGAATGCCGGTATGATGTACAGAGTAAGGGTATTAATAGGTCTTAGCTAGAGATCGTCACTGTCATCGTCAACAAGCGGCCAGGCGGCTTGAACTCCGCACACTGTTGTCTTGATGAGAACCAAAAGTAGCATCTGCTCGGACTGTATCCACTTGGAAAGCGAGAGAAAAATCATATCAAGATACAGATCTATTCGACCTTTGCCCGTCGCTGTTCTCACATCTTTTAGCCCGAAGGTGCTTATTTCAGCGTCCGCGATAGGTAGCTGGCCAACGTACAGATGGGTTTCAAAGTTGTCTTTGAGAGCTGCATTCTATGGATGTTTTCACCTATTCTTGAACATGGGATCTATGAATCTTGCAGTGAGGCCACTCATATGGTATTTCGGCCTTTTGTATGTTCTATCATCGTCAAACAATTACTTAGATTGTACAGTCTATATAGCGCTATTTCGCACTCCTCGGACTGTACGCACATGACTAATCCTTGGTTGGCCAGCCAAAAAGCTCCGGAAGCCCAGATCAACCAGCAATGCAAAAGCCTCTCCACAAGCTCCAAGTTTTAGTTGAGCCGTTCTGACCAAAGACGTAGACACAAGAGACTATGCTGTCTCGAGTATTGGATCATGGTCTATCAATGGGAACCACACAAAGATGTGTGCTACCAACTTTATATCAATGAGGGTCGGTCCCTCGAGGATATCATGGTGCACATGAAGAATGTTTACCAGTTCACGCCGAGGTAAGTGCTCAGTCAGTGTAAGTAACCGCTCTTGTCGACTGACTTAACTTACACGACCTATCTCAGCAAACGCGCTTTTCAAGTTCAGTTTAGTCGATGGGAGTTTCCTACAAAACAAAGACTAAAACACAAGGATGATCGACTTGTGAAGCGTATCCATGAGCTATGGAAGAGAAATGTCCCTCAAAGTGGAATGCTTCGAATCCTTACTGATGAGGATGGCTTTGACATCAATTCCCGTGAACTCAGGAGAGTGCGTGCCCGCAATCGATGGCTCCTTAGAGTCCGAAATGGTGACCGAGCAAGATCTGGTGCTGATGCTGAGGCTGAGGCTGAGGATGAGAATCTTGAGAATGATGCTTCACTAGACGACAGAGATGTGACCATTCCATTGCCTGACCAAGAACCCAGAGATCTTAACCACCCAACACCATATGCTCCTGAAAACTCAACGCCTGGAGATGCCACCTCTGTCCCAACAACGCCCAAGCCACGCAAGATTAGCAAAAGACAAAGCCGAAGAAATCGTCAGCGTCTCGCTGAATCAGAACACATTGTCCGTTTCCCATCTGAAATGACCTTGAACGATTCCAAAAAAGCCCTCGGTCTCGATGCGACCACTTACGCAGAAGCTCGCGAGTGTTTTTCTCGAATCTGTCAAGAAGAGTCCATCGTCAAGAAAACCCAAGCTGGACCGGGAAGATGGGACTACGTCAAGAACCGCCTGATCCATGAGCGCCCACACCTACAACAAGCTCTTTGGCTTTCCAAAGAGGACCTTGAGAGGAAGCAGCTTGCCTTGGACGTTATTTGCACTGACGTGACCAAGCGTCTACGCACCCAGGATGCCAGAATGACTCTCGTTGATGCAAAGAACGAGCTGGGTCTCAACCCAGAAGAGTCTCATGAAATCCGCGCTGCTTTGCATGAAGTGCTGTGCGATGCAAAGTTTACATGTAAATCTGATGGAACACCAGAGCAGTGGGAAGAACTGAAGAAGCGATGGCTCGAGAAGTCAGAACGCATGCGGGCAATCTCCCTCCATGGAAATGATGAACCATCTCGCCGAAAAATCAAGGCAGTCGAGGTCGTCGCTCGAGATTTGATCAAGAGAAGACGCGACGAGAAGAGATCCAAAACCACCAAGAGTGGCGAAGCTCCTAAGCAGAAAGAGACAACGAAGCGCAAGTCTCAGAGTGACAAACCACAACACACTGCTCAGAACTCGCCACTCACCGAGGCTCAACCAAGCATATATCAACAACAAACCAAAAGAGC
>VYWZ01000550.1:0-11111 GCA_008711595.1 Fusarium xyrophilum | reverse complement strand
GTTGCCCACCCGCCCCCTGCGGCTGTTTCAGCGAAAGGAACTCACGCCCATCTGTTCTGCCTCTCTCTTGGCTAAACTAAGCTGACATCCTCTTACTACAAACGCTTGGGCTCTTCTTCTCTTTCCTTTCATCTCATTTCTCTCTTCTCAACAACAACAATATCCATTATTTCCCTTGTCAGGCCGTTTTTCAGCCACCAATTAACTCGACGACAAATCCCTCGTGATCGCGACTCCGTCTCTCGCTTCTCTTACGCTTTTCCTCGTCGCGCGACTCCTTTTTCTGTCCAATTTTCGTATCACCCTCCCTATTGGACTACTGACTGTACTGTACTTTCTCACCTCCGCACCCGTGGCCATCCGCGTGAGCAAAGCAACCCTGTACCTTAATATAGACACGACCGCCCTGACCGAACCATCGCGTCTTACTGCCTGTCGCAGTCGAGTTTTCTTCCATCAACAACAGCAACTCTTCATCGTTCGTCGAGCGATATCGACGAGTATTTCCATCACTTCGAACATTTCCCCGTGACTCCCGGCCGGAGTCATTCCATGTCCACCGTGGCTACCCGGCTAGAATCTCGCAAATCGCTCCTCGGAGCTGACACCGGCTTCGGATACGGAGGTCATTCATACAACAACTCCTACGGAGATGACAGCTACGCTCCCTCTCCAGCTCCGTCTCCACAGCCTATTCCTCAGCCTGCCGCCTTCGCCCAGCCCAACTTTGCCGACGCTGGAGTTGATCCCGCATACAACCAGGGCTTTGCCTATAGAGAAGGCCTCACCCCTTCAGTTCCCGCGCAAAGTATGAAGAATGGCAAGATCGATTTCATGAAGAGCCGATGGCCTGCCTCTTTCATGGCCGTCTCTCTTCTCCAGGCTATTCTGTGCATTTGCTTTGAGGCGTACGTCATCTCCGTCCGTATCTTGCGACATCTGTGCCTCTTGCTGACCCCTTATCTAGCTATGTGTTCGGCAAGTTCCAGGTCAACCTTGGCACCCATATCAGCGCTCCCCGAGTTCAATCTCAGTACAAGACTATCCCGACTTTCCTGACGCTTTTCATTTTCGGTTTCCTTTACACCCTCGTCGTCGTCTGGGATGCTCTCCGACAAAAGAACACCATTCAAGTCATTGGTGTCTGCTTCTCTAACCTGGCCCTTATGGTTTACACGACTATCCAGGTCGATCAAATTTCCGAAGCCTTCGATATTCTCGAGCAGAACAATGCTCTCAAGCGTGGCATGACTGCTGCCGAGCTTTGGCACGATGTGAAGCCTTATCTGGTGGCCATCCCTGCCATCATCGCCCTTGCTACCCTCGTTATGGGCTTCCTGTCGTGGAAGATTTACCAGGAGTATGCCTGGGATATTCTCAAGAACATTGGTGCCGATTATCGCATGAAGAAGCGATTCCTTCACTATCAGGTATGCTGCACCGTTACCCCTACATTCCCTGATTAATACCTAACTCGAACCAGATTTACATCGCTCTGCTCAAGTTCGATTTCTTCTTCTTCCTCGGCTTCATCGTTCAATTCGTTGTCGTTGTCGCTGACAAGGATGACCCTGAATTCGCCCTAACCATCGTCACCATCCCCATTACCATTCTCATCCTGCTCGCTGCCGCTTTCTTCACCCGGAGAGAGAACAAGATCGGTATGGTCTGCATCATCATCCTCTATCTCGGAGGCCTCAGCTATTTCATCTTCAAGCTTGTACGAATCTATCAGCCTGGACACCGACAAAACTACGAAGCCGTTCGTCGATCATTGACCGCATTTGCTGTCATCACCATTCTTCTCATCCTTCTCACCATTACCAACGCCATCATGTGCATGCGAAACTTTGGCAAGGGCCTGAAGCCCCATCTGCAGTCTTTGTCTCGAAAGCGCAAGGTCGAGGAGAAGCCTGACATCAACTCAATCAACATGCAGGATGTCAAGCCACAAATTCCCAGCCGAATGACCATTGATTAAGCGGCTCCTCGCAAGTCATGGTTCCCCGAAAACAATAGTCTGGAGGCATCATTGTACAAAGACACGAATTTACGAAAGGATACAAAAATTTTCCCTTTTCTATGGCACCGGTCACAAAGGGCAGGCTCAGGATGGACGGTGACCAAACGGGTGCGGCGTGAACAGAAGGCAACGAAGTGATATCCCATGGTGTCGGAAACTTGCTTGGACTTTTTTATTCTATTTACTTTGGTTGTTTTTTGTTTCCTATGTTAGACCCAACCATATTAGGCGTTCAATGCTCCACCACATGGAATGAGATTCAGGAGCTGATACATAGTTCTTTTGTCACTTTTACTTTGTCCCCTGATCAATTGGATTGTGGGTTCTCACGATCAGATAATCCGATAGGAATTGAATAGTGAAATCAGGCATGCAAAATGGCCCGTGCTCGTGTGGTCTTGGAGACTCTCCATTCTATGAATCACCTCATGAAACCATCAGGACGCTGACTCAATACACTCACTGGTTTCAACTCTGTGAAGCATAATGCGAGACAATAGTGTAGCTAGAGCGTTGTATGTACCACAGCTTATGCTGGAGAAAAGATCGACGTGTCTGTCTAGGAGGCAAGGGAAATATCCCAACAGGTACAATTCTAAAACAAAATGCCAAAACGCCCGCTTTCCATTCTTGATTTTGAACCAAAGCCGAAGCAGGGTCGTTGCTGGACTCATTCAAGTCAAATCAACGCCAATCCATCTTGCCCAATGTGTCAGTGCGCTGTGATAAGTCAACATGATCATGCATGTAACAACGGAGAGTATGTTATAGTCTGATCTGAATGGCATCCTTCGAGTGCCCTTCTGTCGGGCAGTAGGGACACTTGTACCGTGCTGCTTTCGCTATGTTGTTGAGAGATTCACGGCAGAGAACGTGACCGCATTTGAGCATCATGGGAGGATTGTCTTGAGTGGTCTGCTCTTTGCTAACGGGGCAGACAAAGATTGGATGATAAACCATAAACTCAGGCAGAGGTGTCGCAAAGGCAAGTTCGTTCTTTGTCGTCCATTCTGTCTTCTTCTCCCGCGTATAAGTCGTGTATTTGATCAGACGTGGAAGAGCGATGGAGCCTGCTGTGACGGCGATATAGAGGGGTGACTCCGCCGATAGGCCAAGCAGTGAGCAGAACTCGCGAGTGAACGACATGGCTACGTTCTCGAACGCTGAATCTGTCTCGAATATATGGCTGTAAGGAGATTTGGCCAGGTTGGGGGCGAAAATCACAGCGCTGGAGAGCTGTTGTATCTCTCGCAAGTGACGCTTCTGGAAACGAGGGAAGTTCTGGCGAGCATAGTTCATCGCTCCTCCTAGGCCGTTGGTTGCGGGTTCATCGGGGAGACCGTTAACAGAAGGGCCTCTGAACAGCCAGACATATTGGAGCTTGATAAGCTCAAACTCGAGTGTGCTTCCCCTGGCCTCAAGATGGACGCCTTTTGCATGGGCCCAGTTGATGGCGGGTAGGAGATTATGGTCCTTGAGCTGAGAGAGGATGCTATACATTTCTGCAAACTTGTTTTGTAAATGTTCTGAGTGTAGACCCGCCATTTCATCTTCTAAGTCATGCTCGCTTTCCATATCATCGTCGCCATCCTCGTCTGTTTGTGAAATGACATGGGCTTCGCGGCCGGGAGGGTGGTCTGTAGCTTCTTTGAGAAACCTCGAGGCGACAGAAAATTGACCTTCGCGAAGAAGATACATGGCTATCGTACGGTTCATGAGTCGCGGGTGGTCCGCCATAGCATCGGTCTCCATGGGGAGTTCTCGGTGTGGAAGAGCCTGTGTCGGTCAGATGGCGTTGCCGTCAAAAGGTAGAGCTTATAGACAAACCTTATCGAGGGCCTTCCCGAAGGACTTCTGCGCCTTGGTGATATCCTTAAGGTCTACATTGATTCGTTCGAAGCGGGCTTTAACTGGATTTTGCAGCTTCGTCATGGCCATGCCAGTTCGATTCGCGTCTTGCTCTATTACAGTGGTTAGATGTTGGTGGTATCAGAAGAAGGGGAGCTCACCTTGAGCAATCTTCTCGCGAGCATTGGTAAGAAGGTCAATGACTCGATCTACATCATCGACCACGGTTTTGAGTGCTCTGTTCCTCATACGAGCCAGCTCAACCATGAGTGGTGCAAAGGGCGAGACACGATCCTTATCAGCTTCCGCCATGGCTGGGGACTATGTGGGGTTTTGAATCAAATATAGAAGTTATGATGAAGACCGCGAGTAATGTTTGACGCGGCTTGAAGCTTCAAAGGACAAGGAGAGTCATGAACTCGTCCAATAGGAAGGATATTCCACGGGTGAAGGACAAAATGCCCGATATGTTGGAAGGTTGATGTCTTTTGCGGATTCAACGGTGACGGAACGATCCGAGCTTAGATAAGAGAGAGAGACGGTTGCATTATCGCTATCGATAAGGGCGATACCGAGGCTTTGCTATTAAAGGGGACCGGTCTCGCTCTCTTAATGGAGGCCAATTAAACGAGAGTAGATTTTGGCTACGCTTTGACAACAGCTTCACTTTAATTACAATCTGCATATGCAACTGCTGAACAAGCCTCTCCTCTTCGACTCACCACAACAACTATCAAATGCTGATCCTCATATAGTAAGTGACGACGAAAGTGTCGAGTGACCCCAGTCTCCTCCCCCAGGGATTCACGTGGGGCTTCAGGGAATTAGTGCCCCGCATTTAGCTTGTAAAGTCTTCGGCAGCGTCTGCGATGGGTACTTGAAGCAGGTACCGAGAGCTAACCTGGGAGCTATTGCATCACATGGAGGCCTTGTAATGTTAGTTGCCTCCCCTCCCAGACCTGTTCAACTCCCGAAAAGAGGCCTCCAAAGACACGCGCGCCTAAACGAAGCTACTAGAGACGTCCTCTTGCTACTCCTCGTTCACCACGGGTGAGGATGAAGCTCGAGACTGCGTCTATCAGACACACGGGCCAATGACGACACCATGGCTTTCAGATTTCCAGATCCTCGACTTCGAGTCGACGATGAACTCTCGACAGGCACCACCGCCAAGGGGTCTGTCGCCCGTACAGTGACCACCTCCAACTCCAGCGCAACGCGAGAAAGTCCGCCAAACGGTATCCCTCCGTTAGAAGTTTCCGCATACAACGAAGCTGCAGATTCCCAATCTGTACCCTCGCCGAGGCGCAAAAATCTGGTCTTTGCCGACCCTTTCGCCTTTCGGTTCGTCGCGAACAAACACTCCTGAAGCTTCCAAGGCTAACACAGCATCAGGTATCTCGAAGAAGGCAGTAATGTTGTCGTTGTCGAGCGCCGAGGCATTTTACGCGGATACGAGTCGTACCTAGTCGAACAATGGGCGTGTTCTCGAAAACCACCAACACTCCTGATCGTCACTTATACTGGAGACGAAAAACACTCGGTCGTCGTCGGTGTGCTCTCTGTTCCAATAGACGAGAGTCTTTGGCCTCCAAGGCTACGCTTCTACTTTGATCAACTCCAGGATTCACATGCGCGGCCCAAGGAGACTGAACTTGGAGAGCTTATGGTTACTAATCTGAGTAATTTCCCTTCGGCCCTCACCGTTATTATGGTACCTGAGGGTGATATCCGAAAATATCGCTCCTCTTTCATCGTCAATGAGGATTTGAAACGATTAGGATGTTCTGGGCGATCAGGAATGACTCTGTCAGATCCAACTGAAGCAACGCAGCTCAAGCTCCTGCAGCTTTACAGGACGAGCGATCGAGTACCTGTTCCGCAAGCTGTAGTCGAACTTATCAAGCTTTGTCAAGTCACATTATACATGTTTGACAAGCTGGGGCACCAGTACATTGATGGGCTGCTTTGCGACAAAACAGAAATGGCTATCAACAATTGGTGGGTCGAAATTGGTGCTGAACATTATAATTTTGAGCCTACCGATGGCATATTAGGCCCCAGTACGGTGGCGGCGTTACTTGGCATGTTCATGGGTGCTCGAAATCGTCTCCATTGGTACGGAGCCCCGGTATCAAAGGATGTATTTGACCTCGAAAACACTAAGCGTGGTATCGGTCACTTCCAAAAATCACAAAAGCTCGAGAAGACGAGAAGGCTGGACCGTCAAACTCTTCTCAAGCTCTACACTGTGACCGCCAAGGCGGCTGCTGGAGAAAGTTGGGGTGTACAGAGGGCTGTGAAATCAACGCTGACAGAAGTCGGAGGTAAAAGGGGTGAGCTTGTAATGGGAATGGTGTCAGGAAAAGACAAAGGTGGACTGGCTGATATTGAGACTTTCGACATTGGCACTTTTGCTAGCTTAGCATATGGTGAACGGGCCAAATGGCTCTGGCATGGCAAGCCTCGGAGAAGCGTCGCTGAGCTACCGCATCACAGTCCCGAATTGAGTAGCGCGGTACCTTGGAAAGAGGAGGAAGTGAATTCAAACCCGAAACGAGTATATTCAGCGCCTGCTGAGAAGGAACTGGATGCGAAGCGACTGGATGAGACTCCTGATGTTTACTCCGGCCACCCACCTGGTTCCGCCGTTAGTGTCGCTGATGGATCAGGTGATAAGGAGGCTTCGCGGAAGAACATTTTCAAAGGCGTCGCTGGAAAGATGAACGACGCTAGGTCTGGTTTTGGACGTATCAAGGATGTCGTTGGGGGAGGCTTACGTGGACACACCAGTCGACCTTCGGTTTCAACAAGAGATGACCTTTTAGAATCGGGCCCTAGAAGTTCAAGCCAGGGGCTCACTCCAGGAACAACACAACCGCCAGCGCCGACGCAAGGAGTGGGCAGAGCCTTCACATGGAACAACAAACCGCAGGAGTATCTAGCCGCGATGAAACGAGCAGACGCGGAAGGGGGAGCAGGTTATCCACAGCTTTCGCACTTTGAGTCCACCTCGACGGTTGACATCAAGCATCCG
This sequence comes from Fusarium xyrophilum, assembly GCA_008711595.1. Classification (NCBI taxonomy): domain Eukaryota; kingdom Fungi; phylum Ascomycota; class Sordariomycetes; order Hypocreales; family Nectriaceae; genus Fusarium; species Fusarium xyrophilum. Next base: position 4,203 of record VYWZ01000550.1, on the reverse strand, counting down.
GCCTCGGCTCCCGTGGAAACTCAAAAGCGCGAGCAGGATGCGGAGTTGTTTGATATTGGGGTCGAAGTGCGTAAGGATGTATTGTCCAAAGCACCCTCCGCCGTTGGATCTCTTGTCGATGAACATGACTTACAAGGGCCTGTTCTGGATGCAGAACTCAACGATGATCTATCCAAGAGGGACCTCTCGCGAAGACACAGTATTCAGTTATCACAGTGTCCGAACATGACCGTTCTCAACGAAAATCGCTGGCCACGACGAATGTCATTTGGCGATGCTGAAGAGGCAGTGTTGGAGTGGGAACCGCTCATCGACGTGGCAGATGCAGCGGATGGCCTTGCCAATATTGAAGCATTCAATGACCTAGCTCAGCATTTTGATCAGTGCTTGAAGGAAATGAAACACCGCATTGAGCCATGGGTCACAGAGAAGATCAGTGCAGTTGAGGCTCTCGATCAACGCTACGCGAAAGACAAGGATGAAATGCATGCACTCTACTACCAGCTGAACGAGGCATGCCAGCGCATGCGTATAACTTCTCATGAACTCCTTGCTGAGGAGCGGTCTCACCTCTTGGAAGGCCTTAAGGAGGTTGAGGCGCTCGTGGCTCGTCTCGATTATGAAATCAATGCTCTCTTACAAAAGGTGGTCGATGTGGAAGACGGCATTGTTACTTTTGAGAGGCAAGTGGAGGACATGGAGAAGAGAGCTGAGGCTCTGAAGGCCGAACTCGAAACCGAAGGGTGGCTTCACTGGATGTTCAGAACTGTCACAGGAATCGGGACGGGTCCAGATATTGCAAGGTCGCCGTCTTAATCCAGGGGTTGACGATGGGTGAAGAGCGTTTTCATGGGGGTGATAATCCCTACAGGGTCATCAGCACGGAGTTTTGGGACACTGATATCATATCAAGCATAGCATAGCACACCCCTGGGTACAAGCAAGGCATTTTTTAGGGTCGTTGAATAAACTTAATCTAGTTATCCATATACCAAAGTGTCATCTCTGGCCTGACCTCGATGCCTTAACATACAGGTATAATACAGCAACACCTCCGTTGCACCGTCAGTCATCATTTCGTAATGCAAGCGCCAGATATCGATTCAGATCCGGTATCTATCCATTTCCCTGAATAATCGTACAAAGCTTCAATTCATCACCCCAGTCTATTTGGGGTCCGCCCTCTAAAGGGTTTGTTGAGGTCGTAAAACGTTCGCGTTTCGCTCATCACGCTTAGAACATGCCGCCACCGCCCTGCTGGCCTCCGAGAGCCTGGCCCTGCTGCTGCATGATCTCGCTGACCTTCATAGATGTGTCGAGGAACTTGGCTGTGCAGCGGTCGAGGCAGACGGACTCGCCCTTGTTGAGCTCACCCTCGCGGTAGTCGTTAGGAACACACTTCTTCTGGCAAGACTGCTGAAGACTGTGGCATTACAATTTAGTATCGATTCGTGTGCTTGGTGAGCGCTGAGGCTTACCGGTTGTAGGTGTCGGCCATCATGCGCATCTCGCTCTCAACGGCAGCAATCTTTTGCTGCGAGGTAGGCTGAGGTCGACCCATTCCGAGGAAACTCATTTTGGCGGTGTTGGGGGAGGTGGAGGTTGGGTGGTTTGGTATAATTGAGACGTGCGTTGTGATGGTCAAAGGCTGCGTTACGACGGCGTTTTGAGGCCTTGGATGGAATAACAGGCGGATTGGTCGATTATGTAAGGATACATTGTTCTGATTACCCTGCACCATGACACATCATGAACCCATTTGCCCATGAACTCAAGGCCTTCTGATACTTATAGTTGCAGTGCTTTTGTAGAAACTTTATAAGATCTTGGATTATGTCTAGAGAATAAGGGAAATACACAAGTATTGCGGCGTCAATGCTTTTGTTGGTGGAAGCTTCAGTCGACAACTATCACTCATGGCATTGAATTGACTACGGCTGGTTTACTCCCACCTTAATCTCAATAGGTAAGAACTATTCTTCCATATTGCGCTATCTAGTATTATAATCATTCCGTCTTTCAATTCTTAAAGGTAATGTTCTTCGTGCGAGTCCACTCATCCAGACCAACAGATGCACCAAAACGGCCATATCCACTAGCCTTGGCTCCTCCATGAGGCAGACCACTCTCATCATGAATACTCATATTGTTGATGTGCACAGCACCTGTCTCGATCTCGCGAGCAATTCGGAAGCCTCTCTGGAAGTCAGATGTGAATACAGCAGAGCTCAAGCCGTACTCGGTATCGTTGGCGATCTTGATGGCTTCCTCCTCCGTCTCAATAGCCATCAGAGACACTGTAGGGCCAAAGGACTCCGATTTATAAATGTCCATTTCTTTGGTGACGTCCTTCACGACAACTGGTCTCATACGGGTCTTACTTGACTCTTCAACATCAGGGTTTCCGTGAACCAGGGAGGCACCCTTCGAGATGGCATCCTTGATCAAGGCCTTGTTCTTTTCAACAGGAGCCGACGCAACAAGAATAGGTGCGTCCGCCTTGGAAGAGAAGACTTGTTCGATAGTTGCTGACAGCTTCTTCTCGAACTCGTCCTTGACATTCTTGTGCACAAGGATCCTTTCGGTAGACATGCAGACTTGCCCCGAGTTCATGAACGCCCCAAGGGTGCATTGCAGCGCGGCGAGGTCGAGGTCCGCATCCTCCCACACGATAGCTGGGGCCTTGCCACCCAACTCCAGAATAACAGGTTTGAGGTTCTCGCCTGCAAGCTTACCGATGATACGACCAACAGGTGTGCTGCCGGTGAAGTTGATCTTTTTGACTTCGGGGTGCTCAATCAATGCGGCGGTGACTGCTGCAGCATTGGCTCTCTCGTGGAAGATGACGTTAAGGACACCATCAGGGAGCCCTGCTTCTCTGAAAACATCGGCAATGGCCCAGAGTGTTCGAGGAGAAACCTCACTAGCCTTGAAGACCACTGTGTTACCGGCGGCCATGGGGAAAACGACAGATCTTGTGCCGAGAATATAAGGGGCGTTCCTGGATTGACATGTTAGTGACTTTTGAGACTCATCCGGGTATGAGAAACCTACCATGGCGCAATTGCTACAACGACACCATAAGGCTCTCTCAAGACGAATGCGGTTGTGTTGGGATCCGACACAGTGGGAATGGCGCCCTCAAGTGTTCCTATACGACCGGCAACTTCCTTCAGATGGCTAATGCCTGTGCTGATATCGAAATCGGCCCAGGTAGCATCACTGCCAGTTTCTGACATGGAGTACCCACGGAGCTCATCACGTCGCTTTTCCATAATCTCAGCGGCCTTGAGAAAGAGATCGCGGCGCTCACTAGGCCTTGTCTTGCGCCATGACTTGAAAGCTTCAGCAGCAGCCTCTACAGCAGCATTGGCATCCTTGACGTCGGCACTGTGGTAGCGGTGGACGACCTCGCCGCTCGCGGGAGACACGACATCAACGGCCCTTTCACTGGTGTGATCGCTGCCGTTGATGAGGAAAGGCACAGTATGAAGCTTTGTCGCCATGATGAAGATAGGGTATCGAGTTTCGGATTAGAGTAGGTAATGTTGTGGTCAAGCTAGATGGGGGCGACAGTCGTGCAGGATGACGGTTTATATAGGCGGTTTCGACGAGAGAAAGCCCATAGAAAGAACGTATCTTGCTGGATTCATTGTAGTCTACTTACTATGCATCCTTGGCATATAGCAGTGAATGTGGGATAGCTTAGGTATGCGGATCGGCTCCTCCACTTGGAAGAAAGAGGCAAGAGACGCACAGAAGGAGGAGTAGGATCCCCTGAACACTAGTCCACAGCTCCCGCATATTGAGTGTGGGCGACCCGCGGAACAAGAGGGGGATGCTAAATTGTGGTGTTGTTCGGCACTTTCACCGGGTTTGGATTGGAGATCGCCATTTGACGAGTAGCACTGACTAGATAGATAAAGTAGCTGTTGAGCTGTAAACAGCACATCCCTCCCTGATTGGTCAGATTGAACCCAATGCGCGATTTCTATAGCTTGCAAAGGTCAACCTGACCGCCACCTTAGATTGAAGAAAATAAGGCTCTTTCAATTAATGCTGAAATGCTCGTTGTGACTAATCTACGCTTTGTACAACAGTGTGTTATTGCGCTATGAACAGCCACAGCATAAGCCGATTAGTAACATCGAGCACGACAAAAAGGAACTTAGGAAATTTCTGTCTGGGCTTGATCTGTTAGTT
>VYWZ01000549.1:0-16100 GCA_008711595.1 Fusarium xyrophilum | reverse complement strand
AGCTAAGTTCTATCTAATACTAAATGAATATATATATATACTTGGGTAATCTTTAGGCAATCACGGTTATACCTGTGATCCTAGTGAAGGGATCATGGTCAGAATCGTGATCCTAATGAAGGGATCACGGTTAGAGTCGTGATCGTTCTAAGGATCTTTAAGTGATAGGTTTGAAAAAGTGGGGTACACGTGACGTAACCGCGGGATTCGTAACAATTTTCTATTACTTTTTATAATAATAATTTCTAACTTATAGAATATCTTAATATATTTTAATAGACTATTTAAGCTTATAAAATAAAGACTGTAATATTTATAAACTTAGTTATATTAGATCTATAGGTAAGGATATAGTATAGAGCTATCTAGTTACTTAGGAAAGGTATTAAGGCTAAAGAGCTTAAATGAATTAGCTAATATACTTAAATTTAACAATTAGTAAGTTAACTTAGAAATATAATATTTCTTATTAGGATATTACTTAATATAATTATTATTAGCTATAAGTATATAGCTATATAGTATATAGATAATAGCCTACTCTAGTAAATTAAAGTAAAGATAAAGCTTCTCTAGCTTCAAGTATTAATTAAAGTTTAGTAAGATTTCTTAAAGAGAAGAAAAGAATCTATTTATTATATACGTAATATAAGTTAGTTATTTATATAAGAAGTTAATATAGGCTAAATATAAAATAAGAAATAGAAAGTGGTTTTCAATAGAATTAATAAGGATAGTATAGTCTAGTATAATATAAGAATAGGCCCTATTTTGCATTTCCTGCTAAGAGTTAAAAATAGGAATGGGCCCTATTCTGAGATAGAGTGATCCCTGCTTATTCTAGTCTATGTGATTAGACTAAATCCCGGAACGGGCCCCGTTCCTGCTATGAAAACTTGAGTAGACTCCATAGAGAATTGTCTCAACGCGTCCCGTTGCATCATTGACTTAAGCAAGCTCATACCAGTCATATGGAAGAGCTTTCACTGGTAAGTTCTATCCTCTGATTGATGGCTAATTGGCTAAAGGGATATTGTTTCGATACCAATGAGTGCTGTTATTATTCTCTGTATCATAGACGAGTTTGCGACAAATGACATGCGCTCGGTTGGTGACGTCATGCAGATTTTTAAAACATTAGACGACGATGGCAATACTTACTTAACTCAAGTCCAAAAGGTCCGCCAAGAACTACACAAAAAGGCTCATTACGCCTTGCAATCTTCAAATGCACAATTAGTTGAATCTATCAATGTAGTGACTCCTGCTCTTGAAGCTTCCTCGAATGCCAACCAGCAACAGACACGCCCTAATGACAGCATGTTTGAGTTCAATCTGGATTCCTTTGAGCAGACAATGCCTTATCCACTTCCGATGGTTTGGGATCTGGATACATCACTGTGGACTTCAATTATATAGACCCAGTTTAAATACTACTCTTATTATGACAATGTTGCTATTTGGACGAAAGAAATTCCCAACATCTAGTGTTAAATAGAAATTCTTGGGTGCGACTAATTTAAACAGCAAAACAGTTCAATTTATACTGAGCGACAAGCTTGCAGATAAATACTCACTGCTTGAGACTTTCAGGCATTGGGTTCTATTATTTGCATCCCAGAAGGCTTGCATTCAACAATTCGTGTAGCATTCCCGGGTAGGTCTGTTACCAAACCAAGTGGATTCGCCAACTTAGGAGTTTCACCCACCTCAAGCAAGACGCGATGATTGGCTGTAGTCTGATAAAAGAAGCTACGCCAGTCAAAAATTATCCAGTAGCGAATAATGTCAGCCATCCAAGCCCCATACAGCTGACTGAATCTGCCCGCTTCTTTTTTTGTGTTTCAAATGTTCCAGAGCAAAAGTGGCAATGTCGGGATGTGGATCGAAGGCTCAATCATGAAGCAGATTGAGTCTATGTTCGTAATATCTAGATGCTGTACAGTATGTGGGTAATTATGTCAAATCCTGAAATGGTGTTATTCTATGCAGTATCTAACACAAGAAGCTATTTCAGTCGCCAGTAACAAAACCCGATGTCGACATTTAACTCAATGACATAACGAAGAGCTGTCATGGCCATTCTTCGCTGTATTCCCGGTTAACCCGGCCGGAAGTTGCGTGCCGGAATTAGTCTCGGCACAAAATCCCCGGTTTAGCTTTGAGCTAGACTTCGGTGGCGGAGCACAAGCTACATGCTGTCACATAGCCAAGAGCTCTATTTCCAAGGTACTGCGTAGCCACTTGAATCAGCAATTCTGCGCAAAGGTACGTAAGGTGACGGTAAGCCTAGGCAATATCACCTCCACTAGCCAGGGAATTAAACCAAAGCTGGGTAAGAAACGGGAAGTATAGCTTGAAGGAGTGTGCAACCTTGACTAAGTAAATGACGTTTGTACAGTTGGGCTTGATAAATAGTTCTGACGAGGCTATGACCATCAGCAAGTGACTCTGCCGTTTGTTTGCATATTAAAAAATCATCATCTGTGAAAATGGTTTCGCAACACGTCTACGACTTATGCCAAGTAAAAGAAACAGTAAGCTCTGTCTTGGCAAATGATCCAAGCCAGACACCAGGAAATGCCATCAAGAAGCTATACGGTCATCACGAGCATGGACTACATCACAAGATCTCAGCCAGGGAAGACACAGAGAAGAGCCAAGATGCCATCAAAGCAGCCCTCCAATGCGGTCGTTGGGGTCCCACGACCCCAAGTCCTTTGTTTCTGCAAGCATTCGCCGACTCGCTCCAATGCCTCAACGAAGACCCAATGGCAGGTGTCGTATCGCCGCCGTTGATGGGTGCTCATGGAACGATGCCACTCACAGTCATTGCACCACTTGCAGATGTCATGCGACACTGCTCGAATCTCATCGTGCGGGCGGAGAAGGAAGTTTTCTTCATCACATGTTCCTGGGCACCATCAGTAGCCCAAGCTCTCATTAAAGATTCCCTGATTGAACTCTCGAATCGCGCCGGAAAGACAGGGAGACGGGTGGTCGCTAAGATCATGTATGATAAGCCAGGACCATGCAACGCTATAAACCCACATCAGTTTGTCAAACCAAAGAGATACACCTCAAAGACGATCGACTTACCTTCACCCCAAGAAATACCAAATGTCGACCTGGAGGTAGCCAGCCTGCATCGAATATTCTTGGGCACCCTGCACGCCAAGTTCTGCGTCGTGGATCGCAAGATCGCTGCCGTTATGAGTAACAACACCGAAGACAACGATAACCTGGAGATGATGGTCCATGTCGAAGGGCCAATAGTTGATAGCATATACGATACTGCTCTAATAACCTGGCAAAATGCTCTTCACCCAGACCTTCCATCTCTCCAGACACCTGCAACAGAGGGCGGTTTGCATACCTCTACCGACAGTTCCGCAACGGGGGAAAACGAAGCCTCGCATCTAAGAGACTTTACCACTATACAAGCTGATAGTGAGCAACCCCTACCGGAGCATTTTCCAGATCGCCCTCACTACGACGACGACATAGAGGGAGAGCTCAGGCGTATGCAGTCATGTTATGCCCTGAAAGAGGGTGAATCGCGTCTTCAAGCAGCAAATCGCCAGCTCAACCTTGCAGTCGAGCATCCAATCAAGCCTACGGGACCTGAGATTGACGCAGGAGACGAAATGACTCCTTACATCTCGACGATCGGCGACGGAAAGCCAGTTCCGATGGCGCTTGTATCTCGACCGCCATACGGGGCAATCGACTCGAAAAGCGTGCATGTGCCCCAAAACGAAGCATGGCTATCGTTGATCAGGAATGCCCAACACAACATCTTCATTCAGACGCCGGATCTCAATGCTGCTCCATTGCTTCCAGCCCTCAAGGAAGCTCTGAAGAGAGGAGTAGAAGTTACATACTATGTATGTTTTGGCTACAACGATCCGGGAGAAATGATTCCCGGGCAAGGCGGAACAAATGACCAAATCGCCCGAAACCTCGTCTCATCTCTCACCGAAGATAGTCTTCAACGCAAGCTGTTGCACATATATAACTACGTCGGAAAGGACCAAGACCATCCCATCCATCACTCCTTCAAAGCTAGGTCCTGTCATATCAAGCTTCTCATCGTCGATGGCAGTGTTGGAATCCAAGGAAGTGGCAATCAAGACACTCAGTCCTGGTTTCACAGTCAGGAGATCAACCTCATGGTCGATAGTGTGGAGATATGTCAGAAATGGAGAGAATGTATCGATAGGAACCAGAACACAAAGAGGTTTGGCAAGGTTGCCGAAGATGGCATTTGGAGAGATGCTGAGGGAAAGCCTGGAAAAGGGTACATGGGAAATCCAGGGACTGTTATGGGTTTAGTTAAAGGTGTTTATGGTATGACAATGAAGATGAAAGGTGCAGGGGGCTTCTAGTAGACGTTTACGAGAATTGCAATATTTATGTAACATGGGATCTTATGCCTGACGTCACTTAAGAAGGATTCACAACATGCTGACTGAGAATGGGTTTGTCTGTCATGCTAATGAGGAATATAAAAGATGTAAGGAGTTTCAAGATACAGTAAAACGGGCACGTCACTCTATAGTCTAGAAACATATCTTAAGTCTTTTAAATTGAAGTTATTAAAGTCTAAGCCTGATTGAAGAACCTGCATTTATTTTACCAGCAACGGCCAGTGACTCATGTCAACTCTTGCCCCTCCTTACAGCAACCAATCACTGAACCTTATGCTCTGCATCAATTGGCAAGGATCGTCATGTCTTCTATCTATCTGTTTCCCTCCACTTGAATCTTGCTCCTGCAACTACATCGAAAATGTCATCCGCAGTGGAAATTCAATCACTCCCTTCTGAAGTTCTTAGGAACATTCTTTTCTTTGTGCACAACAAGAGAAATGGCCGAGATTCGATCAAAGAATGTTGCTTGGTTCCACACTGCTTCAACAATGCTGCATCGCCATTGCTTCTTACCGAAGTTTCTGTTAGCCCTACCTCGAAATCCTTCACTCGCTTAGAAGATATCTGCCATCACCCCATCTTCAGCAAGTCAGTGCGAAGCGTCAACATAGTGACGTCTTACTACGAAACCGAGTTGGCCTGCAACAGGCCACTGTTCATGCTCGAGGCCAAGGCCAGACTGCTTCGACACGTAGAAACCATGAAACGGTCGAGATACTACCGGAATAAGTATCCTCATACGCAACAACAATTCCGGTGGCTGTCAAATATGGCTTGGAGAACGGGACCTGAATTTGAACAGCTTTTCAGTGATCAAGTTGATGAAGAATCACCTACACCTACACAAAGGCTATTCCTCAAGCTCTACGATCTATACAAAGAACTGCACAATGACCAACAACAGCTTCGAGAAGGCCAAAACCACATCACTCGGTTATGCGCCGCTTTAAGTTCCTTATCCAACCTGGTATCCTTGGAGCTTAACGATATTAGAAATAATGGAGGTCTGGAGCACCTGGATGCTGCTGACTTTGCTCACACTGGATATGATCATACAATACTGCAACATTTCAGTCCTACCTTGCGCAAGTCAAGATAGTGTGGCTCCTTCAGAAGTTCAGGACGATTTACAATGCGACTCCACCCGTTGAGATGATGGGAACATTTGTGCTCTGAACTTGTAGACAAAGGCCTGAGACCAAGGATAATTCGCCTTCGCTTGGTCCCTCCCCCCAACATGCAAGCCTGGCAACCATCGCTATTGCAGCAGAGTGGACTAAAGAGCCTCGTCTCTCAAACCACGAAACCAACATTATATGTGGATTTCCAGGCACGGAGCTATGAGCTTAAAGAAAATCCTAGGCACGAGATGCTTGCACTTTCCTCTATCACTCAGTCATTTTTGAGCGCACCTTATCTCGAGGATATGCATGTTGAGTTCATTGGCTATCCTCCGCTTAACAGGAGGCCAACTGTCTCTTTGGATGATATCCTGCCTGCCAACGTTTTATGGCCCCGGCTTCGGTCTCTGAGCCTGTATATATGGTCAACCTCTCACAGTAAAAGAGCTGAGTTTCTTGACCAGTCGACACTCAGAGGCTCTGCGAAACTTGGACTTACAAGCTTGCTGGTTGCTGGTTGCTTGAGGGCAGCTGGGATGATATCAAGGAAGTTATTGAAGACCAAAGGGAGCTGGAGAAGAGTAGTATAAAATACCCTCCAGGTGGAAACTAGAACTAGACTACTAGATAAATAGATACTTACTGCCATGCCATTCACTGGCGCTGGGATGAGTTTGATCCGGCTACTTAGGGATAGCAAGGTTATGTAACATTTATGCTAATAAAGAAATCCAACGCAAGAGTGACATTCATCTGTTTCAGTATCTATGAACAGAAGGGGTCTATGATTCGATCATCGAGAGCAGGTTAAAATCTTAGCTTCGGTTCTCTCTTTGGCCAGTTATGCACGGAATTGCTTGGTCAGTTGCCTAACCGCCAAGTTCAACAAAACATCCTCGCTCCCTCCAGGAATTCTGGCTCCAGAAACTTCTCGATAAGTCCCTGTGTCATTCGTATCTGCTCCCTGTCTCAGTAAAGAAGTATCTGCTGAATGACTTACTCTCCGAAATCTCACCCTTGCCCGTGCGTGTATATCCGTTGCCGCCGAACAGAACAGCGCATCTTGCACACTCGTCAAGAATAATGCCAGCGTTGGCTTTGCACAGGGCGGTCAGACCACCGAGTTCTTGATCTGCTGTTTCCTTGGGCATCTTGGAGAGCTGGTGTGCGAATGATTCTACCCAGGACCATTACGATTCCAGGATTGCACCACATTTAGCCAGTTGATGACGTACCACGGGTTGTTCGATGAGGGTCTTTACAAAGTCAGCGGTGAACTACATCAAGTACATCTTATGAACTTACCTTGATAAATACCTTGCGCTGATGACAGTATATGAAAGCACTGCTCAGGGCAACTCGAGCCTGACGGGTAACACCAACAGAGATGAACATACGCTCGTGATTAAAGTTGTGCATGATATACGTCATGCCCTCGTTCTCACGCCCGATTAGGTTTTCCCGTGGGACTCTCACATCATCGAGTTCCGATGAAGGAAGTTCCAGCTACAATCTGCCCTGCAACTTTAAGTCGTCTTCTTGTCACGCCAGGATGGTCCTTGACAAGTTCCACCAGCAAAGAGAATGGCCAACTGCGCGATAACTTGACGATGATCAACATCGAACAAGATCCCCACAGATTCGCCTTGCTCGACGCCACGCTCCTGCAGGAAGCGTGCAGTCATTCTAGCAGAATCGACTAGTTCTCTATAAGCGAGAGAACGAGCGCCATCAATGACTGCAATAGCTTCTGGAATCGTAGTGCTCCAGGAAATAATCCTGTTCTCCATAGTCATGATCTGGATAACTGGTAATTAAATTTTGAAAGATGTAGGAGGAGTTCTAGGTTGATGTCTGTCTTTGTCAAACAGTCATTGATGCAGCATCTTGACTTCTTATTATTTGCTCCCGGGCATACAAGGGAGTGCCTCAGATCCATAGCGTGGTACTGCGTAAGGGGTTAGAGCTTCTCGCCCTGGTTCTTGGTTTTGGTGTAAGACAAACACAAAGCTGCAGAAGAAGTAACTAATGCAGCGCTAAAGCGATTTAGCAGCCTCTAGGCCCCATCAGAAAGTCGGTGATGAATTGTTGTCAACTATAGACAAACACAAACTTGCAGAAGAATCAGTCAATGCAACCCTAAAAGTGGACTGGCGAGCTCTAAATGTTCACACACGGGCTCTGACGACCGACGTTTGACGGCATACCTAATGGTGGGATCTTGTATATTGTCACACAGGCTAGTCATTTCTTATAGGAGCCGTATAACTGCTTTTCCTTTTGCCCACAACGATGTGACAAATCTACGCCAACGCTTGCTGGATACCAAGCTTCAGTGTGAAGGAGTCAGATCCGGCCTCGCTCTTGTGTGTGTTTATTGCACTTGAGTCTTTCTATAGTATGGACGGCGATGTCGCGCCCCTTGAGGCAATCGTCAGGGAGATGAAGGAGCAGATTCCCCACGGAAATGCTGTATTTGTGATCGACGAGGCACATTCGACGGGATTGGTAGGCCCCAAGGGAAGTCAGGCCTGGTGTCTTATTTGGGTCTGGAGAAGGACTTCTCTATCAGAGTTCATACCTTTGGCAAAGCGCATGGGACTTCTGGTGGTAAGCTCCAAGTCCACTCGTAATTATGACTAATTTCCAAATACTTAGTCATCATAGCTGCTGTTCTGTTAAGCAGAGAGTGCAAGCAAGTCCTGCTCAGTTGCGTCCGTGGGCTCATTTTCTCCACTGCGCCGACCTTCACCACGCTGGCGGCAATCAAGGCTGGTTATAGCATTTTGGCGAGTGTCGAAGGCGAAAGAGTATGTTACAAGGTCTTCAGCATCAGGTACAACCGCTAATCTGGAAACCTTAGAGACGAGATCTCGTACAGTCCAACATAAATTTGTTCTATGATACCATCAGAAAGCATGTATCACAGCCAAGCTGCCAGCACCTCGGTATCATTACTATCCCAATGAAGCCTACAACTGATACTGCTATGTGTCCTATAATCCCCATCAACGCTCCCCACGGCGGAGCAGCAACTCTGGGACAGTCTTTGAGCAAAGAAAGATTTCGCGTTCTCGCTGTTCATTTTCCCGTTGTGCCCAGGGACCAGGAGCGAGTTAGGATCAATTTGCACGCTAATCATACATCCGACCAGATTCTTTCACTTGTCGAGCTGATCATTGTATGGACTCAATCGTACCGAAGGGCTGGCATGTCTGAATCTCACCTCTAAGTAATTGCATCCCATGATGAATTAGCTGAAATTGAATGCATCTATTATGTCCGATTCAATCTTTGAAATAACTACCATGCTCTGACCCTGTTAGTAGCGGTGACTGTACTGACTATGCGAGCCAGGCTCAGGTGCTCACATCTGGCTGGCAATACTAAGAGCCATGCGAAGGCCGGTCACGTGGCCGGAGCGGCTTCAATCTCCCCGCCGCCAACTCAATTGAACCGTATCGGGGACAATATACTCATCATGTGCTCAACACCGGCAAAACCGACCGAGATTAGTAGTATGGATTGATAGTACGGCCAATAAATCTATTGTCTCTGAGAAGATTGGTAAAAATGAAGTTATTAAGCCTTCTTGCGACAGAACCTCGGAGCATTGACTTGCAACTTAGGTGTACTATTTGCCTTGATGAATGGAAGATATGGATCCAATAGAGCAACATTTCAGAAACAACTTAGCAAGAGCTCTACCAAACCTATCGACCGCAACGCAAGCTGTACACGCGGATGATGTCCTCAACAATGTCGACGACGTGGCACCGCCGATTCACGTAGCCGCAACCTTCCGCTACCCACGAGCCCCAGACCGCATGAGAGAACACCACGAGAGACCTTCGTATCCAGTTCTAGATATTGGGGAGCACTGCTACTCGAGACAATCCACGCCAGGACTCTCGCGCCTGGAAACCGTCTTGTCCTCTATTCTAGGCTGGCCCTACATTGCCTACTCTTCTGGCCTTGCAGCATTTCATGCTTTGCTGATCATGCTGAGACACAAGAGAGTCTCTATCGGAGCGGGGTATCATGGATGTCATAGGACTCTGGAGCTCTATTCCCGTTCGTCTGGGATGGAGATACTCTCACTCGACTGTGCCGTGGACCAATTAGGTCCCAGCGACTTGATACACCTCGAGACGCCCGTGAATCCGACGGGAAAAGCATATGATATTCAGTACTACGCAGAGCGCGCCCATTCAAGGGGTGCCTATCTCAGTGTAGACTCGACGTTTGCGCCTCCTCCGCTGCAAGACGCGTTCATTCAGGGTGCAGATATTGTCATTCACTCTGGCACAAAATACATCGGAGGCCATTCCGATTTTCTATGTGGTATCCTGGCGATCAAGAGTGATAACCCCGGCAACGAATGGCTGCAGCAACTCCACCGGGATCGATTATACCTTGGGTTTGTCATGGCAGGTTCTGACAGCTGGCTTGCAACTAGGAGCATCCACACTCTTGAGATGAGAGTCCTCAAGCAAAGTCAGTCAGCGGAGGCTATCGTTGGTGCATTGAGACTTGGATTGACAGGGTCCTGTCGGCAACAATCCTTGATAAGTCTCAGCGATAAAGAGGTTCAGACCATTCAGAAAGTGGTCAAAGAGATGCATCACGCGAGTCTACAAGACGAAGCTAATATCGAAGGGAGTTGGCTGCAAAAGCAAATGCCCCGAGGATATGGACCTGTATTTTCTCTAACGCTCCACAAGGTGGAATATGCGCGGAATCTTCCGTCCAAGTTGATGCTATTCCATCGTGCAACCAGCCTCGGCGGTGTCTAAAGCTTGATTGAGAGGAGGACAATGACAGATTCGACGGTGACAAAAGACTTCTTGAGAGTGAGCATTGGTGTCGAGGATCCCGCAGACCTTTTGGCGGATCTACTTCGAGGCATGGAAGCTGTTATGGCTGAGACAAGTTGAGAGTTATATAGTAGTAATGGAATCGATACTGGGCGTCTACGATTCTATCTCCTGTTCACGTAGCAAGACCTGATAGTGCCCTTGATCCTGCAATTGTTCTATAAATATTCGTCATAGTTAATTAGTACCAAGTGCTGCTACTCCTGAGAATCCATATCCTTTCTATCCTCCTTTCGCGGCCAAACCTGGAATGCCTACTCCTCGGGTCCTTAAGTATTTCATGCTTTGCTGCACCCTTGCCCGCCCATATGTCAGCTCTAGTGTTGTTGTTGTAATGTGGTTGATTTGTTTGCACTCTGCAGAGTATATAAGCTCGTGGGCCTCAGCAACTTGCATAAACCCTACTGATTGGGACGAAAAAATCTCCAGCCATTCGGTAGCACTTGTAGCTTCCCATACTCCAATACGGGTGGTGAACATCATGCCGCCTGGACATGGGACCTCACTTCCACGGTTGACAAAGCCGAACATCCCGAGCTTTGTAGACATGACATTTCAAGTCCGGCGGACAGTCTCGGAAACGATCCAAGAGTACCAGAGCAATTGGATCAAGTCTTTGCCGTAGTGCCATCCGGGTTCTGAGGATGTAAGGATATCTCGCACTCCGGATGGAACTGTGGTTGCCACTGCTAAAACCATCTCTTTAGCCCATGCCAGAAGGAGGTCATTCCGACTTTGAGCAACTGGACGTAAGCTGACTTTATCTTCAGATAAGCCTATGAACTGGTAGATTAACAGAGCTTGAACCAGCGCGATATGGTTCATCTTGTCAAGGCCCTTGCCCTCAGAGCGCTCCTCTAACAAACGCATAATCAGCTGCTCATTGGCCGGAGTCTTGTTCAGGAAGCATGAAACGCACATGTACGCATCTTGTATGCTTCTCAGGAACCTCAAGCCGTACAGCTGATGATGAATGGAGGGACTGCTTCCCGTCTGCACCCACTCAGCCAGCCAGCCACGGAATTTTCTAATATGACCGTCCAGGTCAAAGGAGGAGTAGGCATCCATCACGAGTCTATCCGAGTAGACGGTGTCCCAAGTATGAATAGAAGTGAACCAGCTCGAGGGCTGCGCATGAGTCGTTTCTTCATCCAGCAAAAGCAGTGGATCCAAGCCGCGCAGAGCCGTTTCCGCACCCAATCTTGGAGGCGAATAATCCTCTGGTGAGGATTCTAGGAGTCTATCGGGTGCAGGTACGCAGTGGCTGTACCTTTTCGTCGGGTACTGATAGTCCAAACCTCGTGAGCGACAGCGAAGACAGGCGGGGCTCTGGCACGAGCATTTCCGCTACGCTTTGGCGCATGCCGCAGTTTGGCTCGCAACCCCGAACGCGGCATTCTTCCATATAAGTCTCCACTACACATTGATTCTCTCGCTACTAGGGACTTTTCACTAATCAAGATTCATAGTGCCGGTTTGCTTGGGCATCTTGAGATATCACTGAGTTGTCCGAGGGACCAATTCGCGAGCGCATTGAGGAGGACCCTTACTATCTCAAGATGACCATACGTGGTGCCAACCCATGATGCCTAGATGTGTAGTGTATGTCATGCCAGGACTCACGATAGGGCTCACGTCTAGATATAGACTTCTTTATCAGTCACTTTATATATTACAGGCTGTATTTACGAGATGCGTATGTCACTGGACGAGGCTAGGTGAGACGTGTGTAGTAGTAGTGGGATAAGCGCTGGTTGACAATAATTATGTCTTCTGCTAAATGAATCAGAACTAATACTCCCCTGGACACGCCCCACCTTCTACATCCACGGCAATGTACTGAGACTAGAGGTTTCCTACTTCCCATGCTCCGAAAAAGGGACCACCTGAATCTTGAAATTGAAAGAACGGATCATACGCCATATCCAAAGACATAGGCCAAGAAGCAAGTGGCGTATGTTCCGCGGAGCCCCCACAAGGCTCTGGCATGGAAGAAGATTGACCTAGAAGACTTGCTTGGGACTCCTGAGTTCCCTGACCAGATCTCGTTCTTCGCCGTCCCGGCTGAGGCGGCAATGCTTGGCCGTTCCCCAAGCTCACTTCAACAGTTGGGCTATGGAAATTATCTATCTCCAAAATGTCATCACCGTCATCAGTGTTGTCATCTGGGAACAGAGAGCGGCCATCGAAAAGACTTCTCGTCTGGGGAGAACTCGCCGTGCCCCTGTGAGCGCCAGAGTTGTAGAGGAGTATATCCCACATCAAGCGCGTGTTGATCAAGATGGTTCGCGGTGGTGGGGCCTCTTGCTCCTTTTTTTGCTCAGGATCTATTTCGAGAGCCGCCCGTATCAAGGACTGGAGTCTTTCGTGCTACTCAACATAAGTATTCCCGTAAAATACAGAGATATAATTGCCCTACTTACCAACCATCTACATGATGGCCAGAACAGAGCCAGTTCAGCTAAAAATGCGACACATTTGGCCAGTCGATCTAGAGCTGCCTGTCTGGTAGTTTTGTCAGCCGCACGACAAAAGTAAATATGAATGGTGGCCGCTATGGCCGCACAATGACCAATGAAGGGATCCGAGACGCGATATTCTTTATGTACGACCATCTCGACGAGACGTGCAACCCATGTGCTGTGAATGAAAGCAAGCTCGGAAGATGTTTTCCAGAATGTGTTGGGAACTCCCAACTGAGCTGACTGTTGCGGCCGCGATGAATACAGAAACGGATGGTTGAGCATGTTATGGATAGTGTGATATGTGAATTGCTGATATATCCACGGACTCCAATATCCTCTATTGCTCTCGAGGTGTCGGCTTTCCTGGTCAGGAAATAGCGCGCTATCGAATCGGTGGCGGTTTGGGAATTTCGTCTCCGAGTCCATAAGATAAGCGTTGATGACTGCGTATCCAGACTCAATGGACCAAGGAGGTGGTGCGTTGTTGGTCTGCTGAGCCCATTGTTTTACATACGAGCGAACCTCTCCCCACAGTGTAGATGTCTGTATCATATAGGCCCAAGTCCCGCTCTTCTTATCAGCACTCGTAGTTTCGTCTTGACCTGAAATATGCTCGTGTGGAAAGGCTGGGGGCATTTCGTTGACGCTCTTACGCGGGTCTGTATACGTCGCGATATATTGTGGTCTGGTAATATCTTGTAAGATGTCCGTAGTGTAGGATTTGTGTCCATACATCTGCTGTAGCAAGTGCAGGCTCCAAAACACTCTTCCTCGAGTTTCTGCACGCGAGCCAAAGTCGTTAGGGGCGCAAGTCTCAACATCGAGATTGGCACATTTCGCAAGCGTAGTTGCCATGCCTACGTGCAGATATGCGAGGGTCGTTTTGTTGGCTGTACAGTCAGCGCATGCAAGACCAGTCAGCATAAGCAGAACCCTTACATTGTATATTGGCCAGTGTCAACATGCAGAGGTTCTGGATTGTTGTTATCGAGACCTTGCCCTCGCCCACCTGCTGCATAATCTCCTCTCTTGCAGCTTGTGCATAACTTTGAGTTAGTTCGTGCAAGCGGCCATGAAAGTAAGGATGTTTCGAATGACACGAAGCAAGGGCCAGCAGAGTCAACAGTGTCTCCTCGCTACAACTCTGGACCAAGGAAAAGTCATCTCGGTTGGATAGCCATAAAGGCTGCTTGTGACAATACTGGAAGTATGCATCGATAACATCTTCCAGAACATCACTCGGCGGCAATACGCTGTCTCAGCCAGTCATTTAACAAGCTAACTCAGTGTTCAAATGCTGGTCAACACACCTGGCCGTTGTGGAGTTATTCATCTCGATGCTAGGTGATAGTGGTAACCGCCAGTCTTGTGACTGGTCTGGGCTCGCTGATATCCTTGTGGCAAAAGATTCCATGTCACTATTCGGCCTATTGAATTGATGTTTTGCATCATCAGCCACACAAATCCACGGAGCAAAGATGGGAAATTTTGATCATACTCTTGCCTTTCCATCATGCGAATCTTTGCTTCGAGCTGGGCCAGCCGTCTCTCCTAAACAGGACCCACGTAAGTAACATGACTTAGTTTTGCCCGGGAAATTCCAAGCAAGCATACTGTGTCTGTAGAATTGCCCCCATTGTGAGAACCCGAGGCTAGAGGGTTTCTTCGGACCTCTGGGTACGTGCATGTTTTTGAGAGCCGAGTACAGCTTGAGCAAGCCGGTCTCTCGCCCGGACACCGAGTCTTCTTCCTCCTGTCCATATTTGATCAGTATTGCACCGTCTGCTAGTGCCAAAGGAGCGACACAAACGCAAGGGGAGGCGACGACATTACTCACCGACAGTTCTCGCATGCCTGGTGCAGACGCTTATGTGATCGACCGCGGTACATGACGTGTATTTTCTCAGTCGACAAGATAAAATACCGCGAGAGGAGAGGGGTGTTGTCTCGGTATCAAGCTGGGCGAATATCTTTATATACGGCGTTCTTATCGAATGCGGGGATGGATGCAGATTGGAGCCCAGACCTAACTGGATTCAGTGCGGGGCCGACGGTGGATAAGCCGCTAGCGTGACGGGTCTAGGGTATATTCATTCAACTTGCCATTTCAACCATGGATAGCATACCAGGCATACATAACTAAAATTAGTGTCCAAAAGAATCTGAACGCTCCACCCTACACCACCAATTCCTCTTTAACGTAGATAACTTCACTTATACGCAATTAATTCAATTAAAATCCAATAAAATTATAACATATATCATTTTAAAGCCCTGATTTTTCTCTTTAATATTTTGTATACTATCCCCTTGCGCGAATGCAGGCTTCAATCCTGCAGGGAAGAGAGTCAATCAGTGCATTAATCTGCTCTGTTATAATTGCTGCCCACGCCAACCGAATGCATTCCTTCAATTTTGCCCTATCGACTTCGTTGTTTTTCAGGATATCTAGATAAGGGAATATCTTCCTAATATTGAGTTTTAATTGCTTCCAAATATGCTCAATGGGGTTGAGATCAGGGGAATGAGCCAGCCAGTCAATCCACTTAATGGCGTGGTTTAATATCCAGTCTATAGTTAACTCGGATATATGAATTCTTGCGTTATCCTGCTGGAATCTTCTTATACTGTCATAAATAGGAAGTAATCCTTCTGATAAAGCCTGCTAATAACTTATTGAAGTATATCCTTTTCTTTTGGCAGATTAGTCGCAGATTATAATAACGATATCAGATTTTCCTCCTCTCTAGATCGCTCCCTAAATCATAATAGATAGCTTAGACTTTCTATAAACTATTATATTAATAAATTACTTTATGAACTTCTTATAAGGCTTCTAGAAGATCTAGCCACGTTTATAATTTAGTTAAGATTAAATAGAGGATTTATTAGAGAAAATAGTCTGAAGGTATTATTAGTAAAGTAAAAGTTTACTTAGCAAGGATAATGCTATAACTTTATGCCAGTATACCTCTATTAATTCATCTAAATCTTCTTTCTAAGCTTAATACTATAAAAGTCTCTATTACGCTATTTCTTTTAATAGTGGTATCCTCTATATAGCTTTCTATTTATAACTGTAATAGTAGTAGATATATTAGTAGAGGGAAGTTTATAATACTATACTACCTAAATAGTTAATAAGCGATTTATATATAATACTTCGGTCCCTTTTAAGTAAAACTAATATATACTGAATCTACT
>VYWZ01000548.1:0-12418 GCA_008711595.1 Fusarium xyrophilum | reverse complement strand
CGGATGGATGTTCTGGGCTTGTTTCAGCGGGGGTCAGAAGGGTCCGTCCCTTGTGTGGGATAAGTCTTGGGGTAAGATCAATAGCTCTAGCTATTGCAACCGAGTCCTGCCGCTGATAGAGGAATTTTGGTTCACTAACCCATATCGTATCCTTCAGCAAGACAACGCCCCGTCGCACAGATCAAGGGAAACCAAGCACATTATCCTCGAAATGTTCCCCGGCGCCCTTTGGGTAGACTGGCCTCCCTCTAGCCCCGACCTCAACCCCATCGAGCACGTGTGGCGATGGATGAAGCAGCATATTGAACGGCATCATCGGGTCAGACCGACCGGCGACAAGCTCAAGGAGGCTATCGAGACGGCTTGGAAAGCGGTCCCCGAAGAATACCTCCTCTCGCTAGCCCACTCGATGCCCCAGAGACTAGCAGCTGTTATCAAGGCACAAGGCGGTTCCACCGGATACTAAGGGGACAAGAAGTGACCTGTATTTGTATGTAATCTCCACTCAAATCGACTGTATTTTGAAGTATCTTTTGGTTACGATCGTCTGACGAGAACCGGGGGGTCCCCCGATTGATTGGTTGATGACCCTTGCCGATTGAAGCCTCCCGAAAGTCTCTTTTGGCCCACTTACAATAATTCAGGGGGTATACTGTAGAATTGGCCTTGGCCCCTTTTTTTCCATTTCAAACTCTCAGAACAACATAATATTGTCTTTACGAAACAGATAATGGAATTTATGTGCCATGTATGCGCAAGATGCTTTACTGATACCCAAACATTGTAACGACACATTCAGAACGAGCAAGTAAGACTGCGCTAGGGTAACTGGGCAAAAGCTTGACTAAAGTCGCTCCAGAGTCAACTAATTCGCGATGTCCAAGAACTCTGCTCTCAGGTTCGTACCTCTCGATTCCTACTGTTAGCCATGCTCATATTTGCAGTCATTTCCCACTGTCTCGTCCGCTCTCAATATCCTCGTGCGTTATGCTACCCACGCGAACGATGTATTCCTGCGCAGCGACTCGACAGATCCGAAGCCAGATCATACATACCCTGATGCACCATCGACCCGATCATATAATGAACGAGACTTGGTCTGCCCCGACGCCAATTGCGGCTATTCTGCGAACGAATACCAGGACCTACAAAGACACTACAGGACGCGTACGGCTGCCCTTGCTCGGCTATGACGTTGGACTAATGTCTGCAGATGTCCAGTGTCAAGAGAACTGTCCTTTCTGTCTCAAGCCTCTCGAACAAGTATCACAATTTGCTCGATTTGCTCGACACCCTGACGAGTGCGCTGCACGTAAGAGAAAAGGGCTCTGCGTACCGGAGACAATATCTAAGCGGCAGAAGATACTTTCTAAACAAGCTTACGACGAACTACGATCCCTCCGAGGCACTGATTCATCAAACCAAGCCCAGACTATTGTCATAAAGGGTATGGATATATCCTATTCCCTTACCATCCCGTACCTTCATGCTCGTCATACTCTAACGTTTGATGAAACGTTCAGGTATTCGTTCAGCTGGCCCGGCACGTATCACGCCACCATTGAGGAACCACTTGTCTAGCGCGCCTTCATACTCACTATCCTTGACGCAAACGTCGGCATGCGAGACCGATTCTAGCGCAGAAGACCGCGATGATGAACATACATTCTTAGCTGCATCTCGACAAGCACCGCTTTTTTGCCACGGTGACGCTATGAGCGATGATTTGAACCAGACAGCCTCTTGCTATACCGAACAAAAGGCTGCGATAGGAGCAATTCCTTTCTTTCCGTCGAACGTGTCGATTAGCTCAACTCACCCGCGTGCCCCAGCTCTCAGTAATTCTCTCGTCGATGCAGGGCCATCCTTTCTGGATAATCAGCCGCCAACTAAAGTAGGCCCTGCCTGCTTGTTAGAGCAGTACCCAATTCATGCATCACGTCAACGGGCCCCAATCCTGAGCGACTCCTTGATTGATGGAGCATCAATCCATTTTGCACATCCTTGTCAATTTGAAGAGGATTTAGCTCCTTTTCTGGATCTAACTGGGATTAACAGTGGAATACAGCGAGCTCCCACACTCAATAACTCTCTTGTGGACGGGACATCGGGGTTTTTTGCTTATCAGTCTCCAGAGATGTTGGGATGGGACTTATCCACGTTTGAATTGGATGTCATACTTGACGATAGTACTGTCGTGACATCGTCAGACCAGGGTCGGCTCAAATCTGCTCAGCAACGCTGTGATTTGACGCAGTCGACAACAACGCAGACTGCCCACACTGGCGACGAGGTTGTGGCAGGCCATGTCTCTAGTTGCCATGCATCATCGCTCAAGGATGCCACACCTTATCAATCTTGTATTGTTTACAAGCAATACCGTTGAAAACCAAGGCACGGTCCCACCGATTGATGCTGTCTGTAAATACTCTGGATCAGTCCTCTGATAGGCGTGGATGAGGGAAAGGTGGCCTTAGCGTTCGGTCACTTGCTAAAATAAATATCAATCGTAGTGAGCGATCGGAGCCCAGACCAGGCTTTGTATAACGCTCTCATTATTCAGTTCATGATAACAATAGGTCCGGTCTACCAAGCGCATCTCATGCGTATTCCTCTGTTTTTCAGTTCCTCTACTTTTGCCTTGACTTCGTCAGAAGCAGGCAAATCCATCAATCCCCAAGTCTTGTGTTCAATCTTGGTCAGACATCCGATCGTAATTGTAGAACCACGTGTAATAGAAAACGGAAGTCGACTGTCTAACAGAATCCTGTGCATGGTTAGCATACATCATGTTGAGTACCCAAAACCTTAAGTTACAGGCCGCCTTCTTTCATCAATGGGTTTGTGTTGGGAGGGACTCCAAGTGCTTCGGAGATCAATTGCAACACTATTGACATTTTCCATGACACCCCACAGCACGGGCTCCACAGCACGGCCCCGCAGCACGGGCTCCACAGCACGGGCTCCGCAGCACGGGCTCCGCAGCGCCGGACCCGTAGTACGGCTGTAGGAACATAATAGTGCAAATTTGATCTAAATCAGGAAAAGACTATACTGTCTAACGCGTAGCGGCCTAGATCGTAAATGTTCCTTGCCTTGACGTGACAGTTGTATCGCGACGGGAGAAGCAGAGCCTTTCTTGAGCGACTGAGCGACTAATCAGACTGCCATGTTTTATGGTTCTGCTCTAGGCTCTGGCCTGCATCAAAATCGTTGTAGGTCGTCCATCAGGAGGGTTTGCGATGCAGGCGGCACAAACAGATGAAATTCAGCCTAAGCTGTAGATGGATGGGGCCAATAATGGCTACGTAGATCTTCACCTACCTGGATGTCTGAGGGTATCTGCATGCTGATAGTTATGAACTTTTCACGGACTAATCGGTCGTCAAGGAGCTCTTTCGCAAAGTGAGCCATGAGCTTTACAGACAGACTACCCATTAATAGCAGCTTTTGTTAGTGGGTAATCCTCTCACCTAGGCGCCTAATCGTCACTTCACTCTCAATCAAAAGTTGCGCTCCATAGATGTGAAGCCTCAACTTTATAGTAGAGGCCACTATAGGTTTCTGGAGCATGAGGTTACTTTTAAGCCATATCTCGGTCACCCAGGCCATCAGACCAGTCAGCCCGGGTGAGGCCAAGGACAGAGAGGGGTGGCACTGACTGATGTTGAACGTCTAAACAGCCCAAACTTGCTGGCCCGCTATGCAGCCTGTAACAATAGTTCAGCATGAATGCTTGACTATACAAGATGCTCAGCAGGGATCTTCCACGTCAGCCATGTCATCCAAGTACCAGTAGGCTGGTTGGTGAAGCGAGAGACCAAGAGCACTCTTTCGATGAGCTGGCATTGTCGACTATAAAAGAGAGCCGTTGATCATACTAGGTCATATCAACAAAAGGACAAGGAACTCAATCAACTCCATCACTTCATCATTCAAACAATATGTCAGACGACCCAAAAAACAACCCCCCGCCCTCCACGTCTGAACCTTCAGACAAAGACAAGAAGGAAGAAAAAGGAGACAGTTTCCAAAGAGAACCCTCCGGCTCGTGGTGCGGCGACTTGATAACAGGAAAGAAGATCCCTTATTAACCTCTTATAGACGATGATGGGAAGAAGGACAACAACGAGGACGCGATAGACCTTCTTCCTGGGTTCAAAGGCGTGATCGTATTCAAGTGAAGGGCGATAGCCGGATCAGTATGTAGTTGATAGGACTTTGAGTGATCAGAGAGATGCCTTGATTTATCAGAAACCCTGACTCGGGACTCCAGGCAAGCCATTTTAGCCCAAGTCCATACCCACCTATCGAGACCTGACACGGTGCTGCTCTTTTCTTGATCACTGGCACGACAATTTGATATTTACCAATCGGTGTCGAGAGTGTGCCAGATTCGTGGTGAACTGCATACGCTGGGGTCCGGCATAGTTCTCCTTTATTGAGAAACCTGAGTGATATCTAAATTATTAGAAATAACATGACGCTCTGAAGAACACCTACCAAACTTCTGATTACTTCATCAACTACAGCTTGATGGACAGTTGACCACTCGTAGGTGTAGAGATCTACTTCGCTGTTGAGGCCGGGAGGCGCTGGGTTGAACCCACGCAGTTGACGGGCTGAATTGAGTAATCCCTTCTGTAGGTTCTCGGATATGTCAAAAGTATCGAAGTGCTGCACAGACCGAAGAGGGGGCGTGATAGGGGGAGGCATAGGGGGGAGACACGGGTCAAGTCTGTGGGCTCGGATTGCCGAGGAGAAGTTTTGAAACTCCTCTGCTAAGAAGAGACGAGTCCCCAAGGCTCTACAAATCCGATCATACCTCCAATCTCGCCTTAGTTGCTATTCAATACAGAGCGTGGGAATCTTACCCAAGGTCAGGACGTATGTGCTGAAGTAAAAATGGGATGTAAAGGACTATGGAGCCTTGAGCCTCTGGCGGAGGTTTAGTGACCGGGATAGACTGAAGAAATCGGGTTTGGTGTTCTCCATATTGTCGCAAATGTGCGATGTTGTTTGGTACTGCTAGGTATTAATGCAGGCTAGTGCAGGCCATGGTATCTTACTTACTGTAAAGAATCAGTTCTAGCGCACGGTGCCGAAGCCCCTGCACGTATAGTTTGTCAAGAAGTTCAATCTGCCTGCCCACTGCGAGCAGGTATCTATCCAGCGTGCTTAACAGGAGCTTAGGGTTACCCAAGAACTGTCTCAGAGCTGAGTAGACTGGCTCTTTGTCACTGGCTTCATGCAAGTCGACACTGCAGCCTGCCAGGAAAACGATCTTGTGTAGATTGCTCTCCTCCAGGGGATCAAGTAGTCGAGCTAGGGTGCCGGGGATCCTTTCCGGCGAGTCAAGGTCATAGCGACGCCGAACAGTCTGCCAGTCGGCCTCGGTCTTTGGCACCATCCTGGCTAGTTTGTCCCATAACGAATCGTGAGTGCGTCGACGAGGTGTAGGTTCAGGTGCGGGAAATCGGAGTGTACTAACAAGATCACTGAACGGGACAGGCGACTCCTGGCCCGGCGGTGTCCCGCTCATATTTGCAAGGTTTCAGAAATTGAGGCTGGTGGAATGGGAGTTGGAGGAAAATATCTCACTAACGTTAGTGTACGGATACAGAGTAAGTCAAGAGGAACGAAACTCATGGACTTCATAAAGGAAAAGGGGGGTTGCGTCAGCAACCCCTCACCTAAATTTAACGCTAGCAGGGTGGAAAAGAGAGGAAATGATCCCATAGACGTCAGAGAAAAGAATTCCATGGGATTCGTAGAGAAAGGGTGGGTCTGCTGACAGGACGGCTGAGCTTTGGAGTATTGGCACATAGCACATAGCACATAGCACATAGGGGGGGACCAACACTCATTCACTGTCGCTAACATCAACTTTGATCGACCTTGTCTCATGTCCTCTTCTCGCCAAGTCCCAGATCCTCAAAGACGAGATGCATTGATTATTCATTGGGACTCGTGAACCTGGATCATTAGAGGCGGATTTCGCACAAATTGCGGCATTGTTGGCATGGGCGGGACTCAGCCGCAGGACCTGGAAAGGAAAGGCGCTTACAGGCATCTCCTAGTTATGACGAGGCTCACCCTTCCTCGTAATCTTGCGTCCCGATTAAAAAGGGGGGGGCCTGCTGGCGCGCAAACCCTTCGCACAAATTTCTGGCTGGCGCGGGATAGAGTGAGGAAAGTATCTCACTACTCTGAATCTGTACCGTACTCTGTAAAAGGAAACGATTCAAGGAATTCATCAACTACGTTGACCCACCTCCCTCTCCACTCAAGGGGCGGAGACGGGTGGTCCGAACATTGGAGCCAACATACACCCGACTACGGATACAGAGGTTATCAATACTAAGTCAGATAACACTTTGGTTCAGTGGATTTGCCAGTGCTGCCGCTCTGGCCCTCACTGGATGGATGATCTGGGAGTGCACGTACTGCAAGCTGCATCTGTGCCGACATTGCACCCAGTCAGCATAAATACAGGGCTAAATTGAGAGCGTCCCACGGACATATCCCAAGGTCGAGTTGAAGTTTATGTGTTATGGTACGAGCCGTGGTCTGTCTTGAGAAACTCATACGAGGTGCTAGCAGAAAGAATTGAACTTTTAGTGGTTAAGGAGATGTATGGAGGAGTGGCATATAGTAAGAAATTGGCCAAAAGCCCTGATTATAGAAAGAAACTAAACATCGTACTAGATATGCCTCCCACACCCGGGCACTGGTGTATCGTCCCTTTGCCTATCGTGAGTGACTTGTGTATACAGAGCTCCACGCCTGCGTTACAGCATGCCAGTTGTTGTCCCAGGATAAAGAGTAAAGAGCGGTTGCAGCCTGATCAATCAAGTTCATCTGGCTGCTCCGTGAGCAGCTCGGCAGCGCTACCGATATCCATATGTTGACCTTCGTCTGAATGGTGCTCTTCAGAGGTCGGATCGACGACAAGGGACAAGATCTGGTTGATTTGGTTTCCAAGGATATCGAGTCTCGTCCAAATCTTGGTCCTTTGCTCGGTGATGAATGTTTGGAGTTGATTGAATTGAAAACTGAGACCGGGAGGCGGAGGGGGGTACCTCTGATTGCGATCACAGATCAGCCAGGCTGACTGGACCAGTGAATGTCCACCAATAACAAGTATTTGGCGGCGTAGGCCACAAGTGATCCCGCAACCAACCATAATCTGCCTCTCCAGATTGTTTGCGTAGTCAGAAACCCCGAGGCGTTCCAACTCGCTTAGATCCCGAAGAATCTGCTGCTTGCTCTCAGATCGTGGCTTGGCGCATCGTCAAATGATATATCGGAAGATTGATGGTTAGGGTTGTTTCGACATTGCTGCATAAGCTCACGTAGACTTCTTAAAAGCGCGTTATTAGAGGTGTCTGAGTTGCTTGGGTTGGCATAGAGTTTCCGGTAGATGGCATTTAGAACATGTTCAGCATATCTGCGATTGTCGTTGAAGGCCAACAAGCCGTTAAGCATTGAAATATATAGCAGTCCACTTTCGTAGTGGGAAGAGCTGACGTAAATGGCGATCAGGTTTATAATAATAAGTTCGAGTATGTCTTTGTTCTCCTGTGCTTAGGTGCTGCTCATGGTATCGATCCATGTTGTAAGTTTGGGAAAGGAGAAAAGGTTCAGGAGCGTAAGATGGCCAGTATTTGTGACAGCTTCGTCAACTCATCAACCAATAGTATAGCTAGCAGGACAACCATTCCTATCTAGTTCTAGAGTCTAAACCCTGGAACAGACAAGCATGTTGTTGTCCAAGATGTCGAGGCGAGGCCTCTGAGTTGCAGTTGAGAAAAGAGCACAAACCATGCAACCGCCACTTCCTTCGGCGAGCTACCAGTCCCTGCAGTGTACGGCGAATCGAGTCATTTGCCAAAGTACCATGACCCAACCTCTGCTTGCCACTTCTCAGATATATATAACGCTAGAGTTGCTTTTCTTTTAATGGCCCCTTATATATTTCTTTAACTCAAAGCTCAATTCCATGTCACCAAGATGATGAACTATTGTATTGTGTATCAAAAGTTAGCAGGCGATATGTGTAAAATCTACAGCGAGTTTCAACTGTTCCATAAGGAACCATATCTAAAAGAAAACCCAAGAATTGGAATTTGAAGGAAACAAGGCCAATCCAACAAGCATCTTTACGCTCAAGAGTTATCACGACATCCTAGTTAATATTTGCGTGTTCAGTGTATCAAACAACCATGTCAAAGCAAACCCTAAACTTCGACTGGTGTCAAATTCTTGAACGCCAAAAGTTTTACTGCAGTTCAACAGATAATCCTCTCCTCCAATCCTTCTTCATCTATCAACAATGAATTCCTTCACTGGTCAGATTTCCTCTGTTATTAATATTATCCATATTACTCCAACTCTCGTTATAGATATGGAGAAGTGCTCTCAAGCAAAAGCTAACGACATGAAAAATCTCGATAATCCTACTAAAGGCAATGATATGATTCGAGATAGAGAGGTGGAGGAGCTAGGATGGGAGATAGAGCGGAGTGCCTTGTGCTTTCTTGTCATGTTCATTTTTTATATACTTACCAAAATGTATACCTAAGAGGGAGGAGCCAGTTACTGTCATTACCCCTAACAGCAGAGATTAGCCAATGCAATGACCCCTGAAGTGTACCTGAGGCATTTCGTGCATAGTGAAGTTGAGCGGCGTGAGTGCGACTTCCCAGGAAGTCGGCGGTTAGAAAGTGGCTCAGCGTGACATCCGCCATAACGCTGTGGCGTATCCCATGATGCGGGGAGATCTTATCAATCAGGTGATAGTGCAGCACCAATGCTACTTATGTAATGCCCCCGCTATAGAACCCGCCTTCAAAACAAATTATATCCACTTTGCACTGAGCTGTCCCTCTCAGCAACACTATGTTCACACAGAGCCCTCCTGTCATCTCAGCATCAGACCCATTGGTCATAAAACTGAAAGATTTTTATTCAGCCTTCACTGCAATCCTTTGCACGCTTCGCAATGAAATCCCTCAACCGAAGCCCCAGACGCGTTCCACGGTCGCGGAAACAGCTGAGCAAGCAGCACTGAGGACAACTGAGCGTGACATGACTATTTTGCAGAGCCAGTTAGAAGCAATAATATCGCAGGCGAAAGGTACCCAGACTCAGCCTCAAAATTTTAACCTTCCTGGCGTTGCTGCCCTCTTGGAACAAAGCATTAGCGAAGCCACAATCCGCCCACAGATGGACACCCAAGCAAGTGAAACCTCATCATTATAGCCTGCACAGACATCGGACGATCAACAGTCCGTCGGGTCAGAGGATGTGATCATGACTGGTCACAAGGACGGAGGTGACGACGCCCAGCACACAGCCCAGCCACCAACCATACCGAGCCCAGCTGAGCGGGCAAGAGTCGACCTAAATACAATACCCGGTAGCATGGCATTCAGAAGGAGCTGCTCGGTTCTGAGTGAATCAACCAGTTCCTTCATGGCCCCCGACGCGTCACCAGCTGGTTCTGTCGCGAACACTCACATTACATGGCCGGAGAGCTCTGCCGGGGCTTGTGAGCAGGATGAGACCATTTTGGACGTGGACATAGGGAACGGCGCGCAAACAGGACAATCCTTCGCTGGAGGCCTCAATGGGATCACTGACTGTTGCTCGCGACGACATGCCGAGACCGATCAGAGTCCTATGGCCGATACCAGGGCTGACCCGCCACCACGGAGTCCTGCAGCCAACAACGAAGCTAAGAACGAAGCCAACTCTCAGATGCACACGGCCGATAGTACAGCCAGTCCTTCACCACCAGTAGCCCACGACATAAGCCCCCCCTGCAATGAGCAATCGCATAGAGATGATGACTTGGACCAAGTGATGGATGAAGCCATAGACATGCTCGCCGCCCATAGAGATAACCAACACGCCGACGACCAACAAGCCTGTGCCCGCTCAAGCAGAGAAGAAAGCGATGCCGCTAGCGAAGGAGTTGGGACGAATATCAGGCCGAGCACACCAACGATACAGAGGTCGTCACAATCTCAGGCCAGCGAAGCTGTGGACACGTCAACAGCTAGCTCTGTTGTGACACTCATCACGTGGCCAGACAGCTCTGGTGGTACTTATAGGCAAGATCCTACCATGTTGGGTGTTGAAGGTACAGAAGATGATGATCAGTCACAACAATGCCTAGGTGGAGACCTCGACGCAGCGTCAGCTGAGACAGCTATCCAACGGCTGCAGAGCCCTGCAGCCAACGAGACCACTAACGAGAGTGACTCTGCGGCCGACATTAATCAGATGCCGCAGGGCCCTACAACCAACAACGAGGCTAGTTCTCCTGGTTCTCGCCAATCATCAACAGAGGACATCGATGACCAAGGATCGCAGTCCACGCCTTGTCCAAATAGGGCAGAAGGGGATGCTGACGAGCTGTGCCCCGGACCCGGAAGCACATTACCAACTCTATCGCCCGCCGATATGAAAAGGCTTGTTTCCAAGATTCAGGAATTAGAAGCCCATGGCTGTGGACAGCATGTTGCTGTTCCTCGTGTTGATGTTGACTTGGAAGATGTGAAGAAAAGTATCGACACGGGAGAATGGAGATGTACAACCATGGAATACAAAGCGGTCCGGAAAGGCGGGGGGTACGCGTGGATCTATTCAGGCATGCCGAAGAACCAACCTTTGCTCGATTGGCCAGCTTTTACTGCAGATTTCAAGCGGCCCACAACCGAGGAAGCTAAGGGTGTGTTTGAAGACACGGCCCAGAATCCACCAGAAGGGAAGATTCCTTACTATATTGGCCATGCGGACATTCTCTCTGAGCAGTCATTAGATCCTGGGCCTCTTCTTACTGGAAACAGTGATTTCAAAGACATACATACCAACTATCACCATATTAGGGGTTATCAGTCCGGAAATCGCATTCACTGGGAAGATTTTACTTACCTAGATGAAACCAATGAGGAACCAGTATATCGCGGTCTGCGATCCTATAATGAGGTTTACTTTAGGACTGGATACAAACTTTGGCTGGTGATTGCAAAACATCACATAACCAAGTCTGATACATATGTCAGAGGAACGTGGCAATGCAAAGGCTGCATGAACGGAATTTCGCACAGATGTCTCTTTCTTGCCCCCTCGAGACTTGAGAAGTCGGGCATACACTATACTATTCACGTTATTGGACGTGGAGAAGCTTTCTGGACCCTACCTGGGCAGCAATATAGCATCATTAATGTTGGCCATTGCGCTGCCCGGTCAATGAACTTCCTATACCCTAGCAAAACAATTGATTTCAAGAAGCTCGTTCACTGTTCCGAGTGTGACCAGCACCCGATCAGCTTACAATATGGCGTCGGATTACTCCCAAAGGAACCCAGCCGGAAGCGCAAACTTTTACACCCAAGCTTCCCTTCAAAGAAGACACGCAACGAGACTGCTCCCCAACGAGAGCTCGTCAAAATCAAGAAAGCGCTACAGCTAGCAAACCTAACTTATCGGCCGATAGGGATCGACGACGAAGATCCATCCATCGCAGAAGTCAACGTCTATAAGCTAGTGGCCGCAGTGCGTAGCACACTCGCCATAGAGCAGTTCATTGAAGTCGTGCGGCAATGCAGGGACCCGGAAATCAAGACTCGACTTACCCAAGCCCGAAGCTCCTTAGCCGGAGCAGTCGAATTGATGAAAGCTACAGACGATCACACAAAGGCCCCAAGACTTCGGGTTCGGCTTGCCCAATTGAATCTTAGTCAACAATCTGAAAAGGAAAAAATGGGCCCTCAGAAAAACCACAAGGCAGGCTTTCTCGACGAACTTGCAGCCAAGCACGGATTAATAAGGCCTCGGCTGAAACACCATCTTCAAGAGGGAGGGAAATAGACATCGCTATGCATATCGCACGATAGACCACTGCCTTTTATTTTCTTGAAATCAGAAAAGGCTCTTAGAATTACTAAAGAGGACTGGGCAATAGTCACTCGCGATGAAAACAACAGAACATTCCATAAACTCCTTGATGATGATTATATGAGGAACCTCTGTATAGCAGGTAGGGCACTTGAAAGATTGCTTCTGAGAGAGTCGGTCAAATTTCTTTAGGAGAAGAATGGCTTAGACCCGGACGCGCAGAATATCGATGAGTTGCTTAAGGAATACGAAATTGTTAAACCGAATTGTGCTAGTTGATTTTCTGTTCTAGCTAGCTGACGCGGTATAAATGGGTTTTACGTTGCACTATGCCTAATTGAGAGGTGGCCGGTCAGGTGACCTAGCTACTTCTGGTTTTGCAGCTTGAAAGGTGCAATTGCGTTGCTAATTAGGCTATTATAGGTTTAATATACCCCCCTAGAGTTAAGGGTTCCTGATACTCTGAATAGCCTTATTTCCTATATTAGTAATTTTAATCCTAGTGTAGGCC
>VYWZ01000544.1:0-37795 GCA_008711595.1 Fusarium xyrophilum | reverse complement strand
GCCCTATGGACTTCCGTACCCAACTTCAAATTCTCGAGTCATACGGAGTACTCTGCACTCTGTACAATACAGTGGCATATTCGTCTAAAAGTCAATTGAAACAGCTGGAGGTGAAACCCTAAAGTACAGGCAGGTCTCGAGCTTCTGGGTCTCCCCCAAAAACGATTAGATCAGGTAGAAGATGGTTCAATTGATTGCTTTAACAAGAATAACCAAATTATCAACCGATTAATGTCTTAGCATGATAATCGTAACAGCATTGGACATCTGCAAGAAGAACCTGGGTACCTAGCCATAGTTGATATTACACAAACACATTAATTACACAAGAGCTCTAATTTCCTTCAGTCGTTGCGATATCATGCATTGGATCATTAACTACTTATCGATGAGATGCTTTCTATCATATTGTACCTCGAACAGATAGATAGATGGTACGCCAAACCTCAAATTTGAGGTTCGATGTCGGAGTTTTTTTATTTTGCCCACCTATTGATCTGCCAAACCTCACCTTGACATTCTCACATCCGGCAACACCGTAAGAAGTGCCTTGGCAGCTCCAACTGCAAACATGTCAAGAAGCAATGTCTTGTCTACGGACGAAGCCATTGAGAATCTCATTTCCACCTTCAATGAGCTCAACAGTAACAGTATTGATGAGCTCCACGATGAACCAAGTCCCCTAGAATTCATGCGATACGTTGCTCGCAACACACCATTCGTGATAAGGGGCGGGGCTTCATCGTGGAAAGCCTGTCAGTATTGGAACTCTGCGTACCTGCTCTCTGTGATGAAAGGGCAGAATGTGAATGTTGCTGTCACGCCATATGGGTTAGTTCCCTCTGCCGCATATGAGTAAGAAAGAAGTTGTTCGCTGATGCTGACAGCAATGCTGATATGCCTACCATCCCACCTGGTGAAGAATCACTGGTCTTCGCAAAGCCTCACTATGAGGATCAACCCTTTGAAGAGCTACTTGAGTATGCAGCACGTCAAGGCGCAGATCCTGACTTTCCTCCTGATGCCGAAGTGCGATATGCCCAAACTCGTAAGTTAGCCTATTTCTCTCCCAGAGCCTTTACTGATTGTCATCGAGAAAATGACAACCTACGCGAAGAGTACATTACCCTCTTCTCAGACGTACAAAAGGACATCCCTTTTGCAAGAATAGCACTAGACAAGAGCCCCGATGCCGTGAACCTATGGATCGGTAACTCTAAATCTGTTACAGCTATGCACAAAGACAATTACGAAAACATCTACGTTCAGATTATCGGACGAAAGCACTTCGTTCTACTGCCCTCTTTATGCCACCCCTGTGTCAACGAGCAACCTCTTAAGCCTGCAACGTACACTCGCGGAGAGAATGGCTTGGAGCTAAAGATGGATTCTAATGATGAGGCTGTTCCTTTCGCAATTTGGGATCCGGATAAACCTGAGCAGAATACTACAAAGTTCTCCCACCTTGCTCGACCATTACGGGTAACGCTGAACCCGGGAGATATGCTTTATCTTCCTGCTTTGTGGTAAGTTGTTTTACGAGCCTCTTTTTCACTGAATATCAATCATTAACATCGGCTAGGTATCACAAAGTGCTCCAATCGTGCGCCGAGGAAGACGAAGGGTTCGTCCTCGCCGTCAACTACTGGTACCAAACCACATGCTTTTGATTACCCCTGCAATGCTAATAAGAATCCCTAAACTAGGTACGACTTGGACTTTACATGTCCACTTTATCCTACATCGACTTTTGTTCGTGATATAAGCCTGCGAAATAGAAAGTAGTCTAGAAACCCGCCCGACACAGCATAAAACCAGAACACCAGATCTATATCCACGCCTCAGTCCTGTATCACCACACACGATTACTTCTTCTTCTTCTTGGCAATCCTCTTCTGTGCTCGCAATTCCTTACGCATCCTGGGGTCGACGAGTTTATAGCGGCCACGTACACCGTTGGGACGACCCTTGATACCGCGGTTTAGACCGCGGGCGACGACGACCCTGGGTGCCTGCTTTTGGGGCTTCTTTGCTGCTTTCGAGATGAGGCGTGAGATGCTGTCGGCCTTCTCCTTCTCGGTCATATTTTCGTCGTTGTTGAGTAACTCTGACTTCTTCTTGAGCTTCTCCAGCTTCTGCGCGGCCTTGAACTTCTTGCGAGCCTTAGCCTCGCGCACCTTCTTGATGGGGCGAGCATTGAAAGCTCGCAGCTTCTCCTTGATTGCCTGCGCAGCAGCCTTGCTGATGGGTTTCTGAAGCTTGTCATGCCGGGACTCATCCTCGACGAACCAGTCTGGCAGGCCGTCCTTGTCCCGGAAGGCGTACTTGTTGTAACCGTCATCAATAGCATCATGTGTCGTCGTTTGACCAGTAGCGAGCCTGTGAGCAAGAGACATCGCTTCAGCAGTGATGATGTCGATATCTGTAGAGCTGTTAGTACGGTGTACTATTGGCTGTCAAGTCTTTTGCTTACCTGGTCGCCCGTCGGCTCTTCGAGTGTCTTTATCCCAATCGTCATCGTCATTTCGCTTGACAACCTCGAAACCATCCTCAATGTCCTCCATCTCAGCGTCAGAGTCGACTTGGGCTGCTTTAGTCTTGGTAGACTTAGCAGTAGCCTCAACTTTGCGGTTCTTTGCTTGCTGAGCCATAATTGCTGCCGCATCTCGGTTGACTTCTTCATCCGCACTGTCTTCGGCAGCATCTCCCTGCTCAGGTAAGATCCCGCTTATGCCTGAGAAGATGTCTTGGTTGAAGAAAGCTGTTGCTCGCTTCGATAAGCCGTTCGCCCCCATTGAAGAATCGAGATCTCGGATAAGTCCCTCTGTAGGAGCTTCGTCTTCGTCGGAAGAGGAATCGTCCTCTTCAAGCCCAGAAGAGTCGTCCTTCTCATCCACTTCCTCGCCAGACAGGCCATCCCACTCATCATCACCACCAAAATTCTTACGGGCCTTTTTCGCTCGATACTTGGCGTCAACCTCAGCCTTGCGCTCTTTGTACTGGTCGTACATGGACTCAAGCTCTCGCTCCAAGCGATCTTCTTCAGGGTCACTCTCATCGTCCGTCTCTCCTGAGGAGCCAAGACCACTGTCGGCCTCCTTTTGGGTCGCTTGGGTGGGAACAATCATCTTGCCACGATTCAATCTTCGCATGGCGTCTGTCTTGTCGACTTGCTTGAGCGAAAACATTGCTCCCTCACCAATTGGTCCGCTTTCTTCTAGACCGATGTCGAAAGGCGTACTCATGTTGAGTTGCATGCGCACTACCTCGCGTTGTTTTCGCTCGTTCTCCTTTCGCTTCTCGCGTTTTCGTTTGGCGTTTTCTCGGTCCTTCATGTTTTGTAGTTCTTCCTGGATCTTGAGTTCCTCATCCATTGACTCGACTTCGGCCACTTCCTCGGGTTCCTCAACCGTTGCGGTCTGTGGAGTTTTAAGTTGAAAGATGTCCCTGATCTTCAACCGCCACTTGAGCAGAAGTTTGAAATCTTTTCGTCCCAGCACTCGTAAATCCGAACAGCAGTTTCGGACTTCGTCTGTGGTCTCAGGGAGTGTGTCGAGCGCAGCCAAGGCAACATCTCCGTAAGGTGGTTGCTGGAATGTGAGTTTGTTGTAGGATCCTAGGATTGCGATTGGGTCTGTTGTTTGGATGAATTCCGAGGCCGCCATCTCCTTGAACTGTGTATAGTCGCCTTCCTCATAACCATCTCGCTTTCGCTTCTTGACTTCGGGGTTGTAGACTTTAGCCTCGTTGTTTGGATTTGGGCCCTGGAGTTCCGCAAAAACATATGAAGGATCAAGCAGTCGCGGATCCAGCTTCTTCGGGGCCTTAAATCCCTGACATACTAAAAAGATCTCCGCCGACACAGATCTGCTGCTGGTCGGCTTCGTGGCTTCGACCTTGGTGAAGAGCTGTTTGCAAACCCATAGTAGGGGGAAATATTGCTTCGACCTAAACACCTTTGTCACGAAAGTTCCACTTTCACGCAAGAACTGAACAGCTAGTTTCAGCGACTGTAAGGCGAGCTACGATAAAGGCCATGTCAGTTGGTGTCTAGAGAGAAGAGTGCTGTTTCAAAGTACAAACCTCAGCTTGGTTAAACGAGTCTTGAACCCAGGCAGTTCCAACATTGGGCGCTCCATCATGTAGCACCGTGTCGACCTTCATTGTTTTCAAGTGCTGTTTGATGACTTGTCGGCAGTGATCTGTTGTTATGTCGTCCTGCCACGTAATGGCCCTGGGAACAGGCTTGATTTTGTCGAGATCGACGCCGAGCAAAAGCGATCCATTCGGAGTACATTGAGAGGCCACTTGAAGCCAAGACTTGACAAGGATTCGTCAGTGAAGGCCCCAACAGTAGACTGTGGTACTCACACCAGGCGCCGCGCAAAGATCGAGGACGACCCTACTTCTCTCGAGAAAGCCATACTTCTTGTTGATCTGGATAAGCTTGAAAGCTGCTCTCGCCCTGAACCCACGTTCCTTGGCAAGCTTGTACCTAGATGTATTTATTAGCTTTTATATCCTGGCTTCATGATTTCGGCGGGCTTGCCATTTGTCGAGACGCCCTTTGCCATGCTAATCCCATTGTTAGTTTGCGCTCTGAAAAGGAGAACCGTTTCGTTACCTTCTTTTGAATCGCCATCTTGGTGACTTGAGACGAGCGAAGGTGTCGCCGTCTGCGAGGGCCCAGTGTTGAAGACGTTGTAGAGTAGGACAACACACGATATTCCTCAAGATTCAAAAAGTTTGGCCTCACCAGAAATTTTGCGGCCGATAAGTCAATCACGTGCAGATAAGACTACTGGCTCCAGGTTTGTTTCTGGCACTTAGATGGGGGCTATGGATTAATTAGTACCGATACTAAAATGTTGGGCGGTTGATGAACGAACCTCTTGTTCCTGAGGGCAGCACTTTGCATGTGATTCGAACAGCAAATATGATATTTTCCGAGACCTTGCTTTGGTCTGTTGTATCAGTAAACTCAGCGTCGATAAGCCGCTATCAAATGTAGTGGGGCTGATTACCTAACTCCCGCATTAGCTTCTCGTTCTCAGAATGGCGGCACGAATGATATCAGAAGCAGTCGCGAGAATAGACCACATTAAAAAGCGGCTCAACTCACCCGACCTTGAATGCTCCTCGCCTGCCTCGGTCATTGCTACCAATAACTCGGGCGCGTCGTCGGCCCTCATCATCAAGACTTTGATCTTGAACTATTGCAAAACGGCCAGCGACAATCATGAGCGGACGAGTCCTCGCTGCAGGGCTACGGCCTCTCCCACGCCGCGCTGCGGTTCTTCCCGTTAGACACCTGCATCGCCAATCTACCGGCGGACTTCTTCAAGCCGATGCTGCGATACGAGCCACCCGAAAGCGAATGTGGCAGGGTGGAAATGCATTTCACAATGCAGTCACTACGAGGAATGCCTCCTTCGCGAGGTTTTTGCCCAAGCTGATGGTCAAGTTTCTAAGGGTGCCGGCAATGTTTGGCGGTGTGGCCATCGGTGCTTTTGCTTGGGTACAATATCAAGCTGCCCGTACGTCAAGACTCGGATATCAAGGTTTCCAACGGTTTAACTAACTTAACGTAGAGGCCGGTACATTCGCCGTGAATTTATTCAACACAACTACGGATACTATATCGAGTACGGCTTCGAGCTTATTCGGAGGTGCCAAGGATATCGCCGATCAGGTCAACCGAGGATGGGAAAGCACGAAAGAAAAGGCAGAACTACCTGACTGGGCCAAGCAACTCTTTAAAATTCAAGAGGATATCGGTACTGGCGGTTCGGGAGGTTCGGGCGGTGGTGGTGAGCCAAAGCAGAGCAAGTTCG
This sequence comes from Fusarium xyrophilum, assembly GCA_008711595.1. Taxonomy (NCBI): domain Eukaryota; kingdom Fungi; phylum Ascomycota; class Sordariomycetes; order Hypocreales; family Nectriaceae; genus Fusarium; species Fusarium xyrophilum. The sequence continues at coordinate 31,961 of VYWZ01000544.1, read as the reverse complement.
GTGCCGCAGCTGCTGTTGGTGCCTCAGCCGCCGCCTATGGATACGACAAGTCGGATGAAGAGGACCCTCGAAACGGCGAACAGGCGGCCAAGGATGACCAAATGATGGTTCTAACCAAGAAGATGATCGAGATCCGAAGCATTCTCCAGAGAGTTGGCCAGTCAAGCACCCTCACACTCCCCTCTATCGTCGTTATTGGTTCCCAGTCCTCAGGAAAAAGCTCCGTCTTGGAGGCTATCGTTGGCCACGAATTTCTTCCGAAGGGATCCAACATGGTTACAAGGAGGCCGATCGAACTGACACTTGTCAACACACCCTCATCCAGAGGGGAGTATGGTGAATTCCCTGATCTCGGATTGAGACGTATTTCCGACTTCGAATCTATTCAGCGAACGTTGACGGAACTTAATCTTGCCGTTCCTGATAGCCAGTGTGTCTCCGACGACCCGATTCATCTTACAATTTATTCCCCCAACGTTCCCGACCTGTCACTTATCGATCTTCCCGGTTACATCCAGGTTGTGGGACAAAACCAGCCTCTGGAACTGAAGCAGAAGATTTCCGAGCTCTGCGACAAGTATATTCAGCCTCCCAATGTCATCCTTGCCATTTCAGCTGCCGATGTCGATCTTGCAAATTCCACTGCTCTTCGAGCATCTCGCCGAGTTGACCCCCGAGGCGAGCGAACTATCGGTGTTATTACCAAGATGGACTTGGTTGACCCTGTCCGTGGAGCAAGCATCTTGAATGACCAGCAATACCCTCTGAGACTGGGCTATGTGGGCGTTGTTCCTAAGGCTCCTCAGAACCAAGGTCTCTTTAAGATGGGCAACACTAACCTACTCTCACAAATCGTCAAGCACGAGAATGCTTTCTTCTCTTCTCACCCCATGGAGTTCGGTCCTGAGGCCGGTGTTAATGTCGGAACCCCCACGTTGCGTAAGAAGCTTATGCACGTTTTGGAACAGACCATGTCTAGCAGCCTGCAAAGCACCAGTGATGCTATTCGACAAGAACTAGAGGAGGCCACTTACGAGTTCAAGGTCCAGTACAACGACCGACCTCTTTCAGCCGAGTCTTACCTTGCGGAGAGCCTTGACGCTTTCAAGCACTCTTTCAAGCAATTCGCAGAGGAGTTCGGCCGCCCTCAGATGCATGAGCTTCTGAAGCACGAGCTCGACCAGAAGGTTCTTGATTTATTAGCTGCCAGATATTGGAACAAGCCCATCAATGACCTTTCACCCATCAACCCCGACCTTGACAACCTCGCCGACCTCCCTAAGGCTCCTGCTGACTCCCTTTACTGGCATCGACAATTGGATGCTTCCACATCCGCGCTTACGAAGCTTGGCGTTGGACGTTTGGCTACAACAGCAGTTGCCTCCTCCATCCAGGCTCACATCGACTCCCTGATTAGCAATTCCAGCTTCGCTAGCCATCCCTTTGCTCGACAGGCCATCATGGAGGCTGCCTCCACTATCCTAAATGAGAGATTCTACAGCACCAGTGACCAAGTGGAGAACTGCATCAAGCCTTACAAGTTTGAGATTGAACTTGAGGACAGAGAGTGGACCAAGGGTCGTGATCACGTTGGAGGTGTACTCAAGAAGGAGCTCCAAGACTGTGAGAAGGCAATGAAGAACTTGGAAGACAGCGTCGGCGGACGACGAAAGATCAAGGAAGTCATGGCCTTTGTCGACAAGGCCCGTAAGGGTGAAGTCGCTGTCGAGGGTGACAACCGTAGTGGCGCTGGTGGTTTTAGCGCTGCTCTTCTGGGCAAGGGTAAGTTGCCCATAAATCCCCAAAAGCCTGAATACTAACGAATTCACAGGACGTGAGGCTGTTTTCTTACGCGACAGAGCCGACATCATCAAGATGCGCCTGCTTGCTGTTAAGTCAAAGCAGTGTGCTGACCCCAAGAACAAGTATTACTGCCCCGAGGTGTTCCTCGATGCTGCTGCCACCAAGCTGGCATCGACTGCCGTCCTTTTCCTCAATGTTGAGCTCCTTTCAGAGTTCTACTACAACTTTCCCCGAGAGCTCGACCTCCGTCTAGGACGTCACCTGTCCGAGGATCAGATTGAGAAGTTCGCCAAGGAGGATCCCAAGATTCGCCGACACTTGGAGGTTATTCGCCGCAAGGAGCTGCTCGAGTTAGTCCTTGAGAAAATGGAGAGTCTACGACAGCTTGAGGGCCGCGATCGCGAGAAAGGAAACTCCGGCTCGCGACGTGACCGCAAGCAAAGCCGATGGGGCCTGTTCTAAATGGGCTTCCCCTTTAAAAATGAGAAATGAGGTCATACTGGGAGTAAGGAGTTGAATGCTTGGTTGTTGATTTTAGAATATCACCGCAGTCAGAAAGACAAGACAAATTTGCCTGAGGAACGCGGCTGTTGGGTATGCTTAAGGGAGGCTTGTTGGTCTCTCTAACTGTATCTTGTCAACATATATACGTATGCAAAACCGATTGATGGCAGGCGGATGCAGAGGGCACGTTGTATGAGGATGTACATAGAAGTGCTTGATTGCGCGCAAGGATACCCTCCTCAATAACATTGAAAAGTATAGTCTACTCATATAACGATAATTACTAACATGACGCTATATTTTATGCTCTCTAGATGTATGTGACTGTGTTTAAATCATCATGTACAGAATCTATCATTATTATCCCAACGACAGAAAGCTCCTTGCTCTTATGTACTACCTTCGGTGGTCATTTGTAATGTCACCTCCCAACGAATACTGCCTCCATGGCCGTATCCCTCGCCCAATCTGTTCTGGATCAAGGCTGAGATGCGCTGCCGTAGCTTGCTTAGCGACATTTCATCGTAGCCCTTGACAACGCTCAACTTGAGGTTGGCCATACAGAGACCATAGTGAACTTGCCAGAACTGGGCATCATCGATAGTCACCACGCTAGGTTCGGTCTCAATCTCCCTCAGAACGGCACTGACACCGTTGTTGCCTCCAGTGCCGCCATAAGACATCAGTAGCATAAGGCCCTGAGCTACAGCGAGTCTCATTCCCAGAGCAAACATGGCAAAAGCAATGACGACACAGATGAGACGGTCGAGCCATGTGTAGAGCGAGATAGAGAGTAGGGGAAGAAGAGCGATAACAGCGGAGAAGGACAGTGTGAGGAAATGGAAAGGGTTGGAAAGAACACTTGGAAGAGAAGCAAGGTACGAGACACGCATGAGTTTAGCAATGCGAGCATGGTTTCGAAGGCCATACGCCGAGACCAGTGTGCTCACCATTGCGGCAGCAGATACAAGGTCAACAGAGCCATCTGGGCCTTCATGACCATGTTCATGATGAGCCTCGTGGCTACCAAGAGACTCAAGAAAGTGCTTGAGAGTATGAGAGATCAAGTCAAAGCCTCCAAAAAGGAGGAAAACAGACATAGCAAACCCGGCAAGGACCTCTGCTCTCTCGAGGCCAAAAGGGTGCCGGATACTGCTACGTCGCCAAACTTCAAAATTACCGAGGACATCAACCATGACACAAACAGCAGCACTACCAGCGTCAAAGAAGACGAGGTGCGAGAGGGCTGTTGTAGCAAGAGACCCTTCTGAACGGAAGAAAACATATGTAGCCACGGCAAGATGGCACATACTCCAGTAGCAATGGGTGCGTTGGTCTTTTGTCATACTTTTCCATGCTTCGCGAATGGTCGGGATCGGTAGAGAAGCGGGGAGAACGGGAGGCGGCCTCTGCGGTGGCTCTTTGAAGATCTGATGTTGTGAGGAGATACTACTGTGTTTGTATCTATGTCCGCGACGCTGTCCAATGTTCTTTCACGAGGTTAGCATGTGCCAAAGTTGGGAGATATACATGATCAACGTACCGACTTGACAGGCCCTGTAGAAATGACTTGCGTCTGGAAGTTAAAAGGGTTCTTGAATCCAGGGGACGCAGCAGAGTCCCCCTTCTCGTCTTCACCACCCATTGTTGGAAGTGACAGAGAAGACGAGGACGTAGCCGCGGGAGAGGGAATGAGGAGGTTCGAAGTCGCCGAGTTCTGAGCGATAGCCTCGCGATTGAGTTGTCGATCTACCGCGACAGAGTCGTTCTCTTGATCACCACCAAAATCAATAAACACTTCGTGATTGGTGATATCGAAATCGTCGTCGCTGTCGCCCTGGATGACCAAACTCGGCGGACGAAGGTTCTGAAAAGAAGAAGCACCCTGATAGTCCGACATGTGTCTGCTGCTGTTTTCGGATATCACGACTCTTGATTCGGTCTAGGTCGACGATGATCTCAGGGACCCCCTATTTCTGAAGTAGAGGCTTGAGGAATTATGTCATGGGGGTTTACCCAGAGTTTGGGCCGCGCAAAACCTGGTTTCGTCGATGGCGCGAGTCGTGAAAAGGAAGCCTGATGAGTTGGAATGCGTTGACGTCGCGATGTCCATTACCTTAGTTAGCCATCAGGTTGTGGAGGCGGACCGATGGGGGGGTAGATTAGGACCTTTCAGGGGTACTCCGGAAGATGCAGGGGTTGATCGACAGCCACAGAGCACTATCCATATCCGGTATAGCGGGTTGATGTGGCGTGTGTGGGCACGAGCCTCAAAGTAGTCGTCATTAGCTTCATGTGGTTCTATCTGGCTTCAATAATCATTCCAACGTCTATAATCTTGACATAAACAACGACGGAAGGGTGTAGGAGTCATACAGCAAACCCTCCTTCCCCAATAGTGTCAATTCGCGGCATTCGGCTGTTGCCATGAATCACTTACACTCGCTTCTTTGTTACAACTCAACAATTCAGCTACCACTCGTTCGAAGCCTGCGATAGCAATTCAACACAATTGCTACGCTCGACAACTTCTCTACACTCTCGTGATGGAAAACACTTCTCATAATAAGCGGGATGCTTCACCTACGCCATCTCCATCCCGCCGACGAATCCCTTCGAATTTCAGCATACTATCCAAGTTCCCCTTTTTAAGAACATCCCCCGAAAAGCGACACGACCAAACCGAAAATGCAATCGACGACAATGGCATTCCAGCTTCTCCTCGCCCAGTTGCGAGACCATCAGCGAGCGTAACACAGTACCAAAGAACTCGAAGACGAAGAGGATCGCTTAGGAAGGCGGCGCTGCTTGGTCGAGGGGCACAACGTGAGCGTAGGGAAAGCCGGCCGTTGAGCATTGATACTTCACATGCTGCTGCGTATGGTCTAGACCCTAATGCTGCAAGAACAGAAAGCCCATCATCGATAGATTCTTTGGACTTGAACGCAACGTCGGCCAATAGTCAACGGACCTTGGTCAATGGATTCACCCCTCTCCCAGGAGGACTTGAGACAGCACCGGTACTTCCTCAGAATGGGACAGCATTACAAACAACTCGCCCAATATCACTTGCGGATCAAGGTGGGGCATCTTATACATCGACGGACGAAGAAGATATGCTCCAGATACCAAGGAGCTCGTCAACAATTCGGCAAGGCCTGTCTATGTCTTCTGGACAGGATTCATACTTCAACAGTCTGGGAGCAGCCTCATCCCACGGGCGAAGACGTCCCGCGAACCGGGCAAAATCACCATTATCATTCAGTGGTCTTTCATCCAACACACTCCCTACTCACGAAGATTGGGACTACGCAGAGACAGAATGGTGGGGATGGGTTGTTCTATGCGTGACATGGTTTGTGTTCGTTGTAGGAATGGGATCATGTCTTGAACTCTGGAGCTGGGCATGGGACGTGGGAAAGACGCCGTATGCGCCGCCAGAATTCGAAGACGATGATACTCTACCAATCGTGGGGTACTATCCGGCGTTGATCATCCTCACAGGCGTTATGGCTTGGGTATGGGTTGTTGTCGCTTGGGTTGGTATGAAGTATTTCCGGCATGCCAAAATTAGCGGCGACTAATGCGAGCGTTTGGCTATTCCTGGCTTAATATCTAGGCTCGAATTGAGTTCTGATGAGGACTTGGCTCGATGCGATTAATGATGATAAATGACAACTTATTAATATCTTTGAGCATCGTGGCTTCGGTAGTGAACTTGACAGGTTACTTTCCAGCTACATTTATGTCTTAATTCAGCTGATAATTCCAAGTCAGCTGGACACTGCAGCTGTTGGTTGATCAATTGTTGGCAGCTGTGCACTATCAATTCCCTGTCACAGATCTATCTTATTGGTGTTTTTACAAGTTAAGCGCCGATACAGCGGTAACTCGCCAGGGCAGCCAATCAAATCACTGCTAATCCTGACCAACAAGGAGCGACATTAGATCGTGGCATACTCAGCGGGGTTTTTGCAAGCCTTGAACGAAGAAGTTTGATGGAACCAACACATCAAAGTTTAAATTTGCAGGAAATTTGACCCTTGTGCAGGGCTCGTACTGGGCGCGAAAAAATCATGGCTGTTATTCATTGAATGTCTGTGTTCCCAGGTGAGGAGTCAAGGGAAGGATGAGTGGCGATATTGAGTCTTTTGTTGCACAAGGCAGCCAAGATGATGTGTGCATTTACGACGGAATATTCCAGCGTGATTAGTGGTCGATATTGATGCGGATGTACAACCGTAAGCAGAAATTATCGAATGCAGTCGCTGGTAAAATATGGAGTTCTAGGGTAGATGTCGGAAATCAGATTCACCAACCCTAATGGTGTCCCAATTCCGAGAAGACATCAATCATTGCCCTATTGAGGTTGAGCAACTGCGCAACGGCTGATTCGCATGCAGAGATCGGCGAGATAATCCCCAAGAGCATCCCTGGAGACCGACTGGGGTCGAGGTCGAGAACTCGCCGCCTCCGACAATTTGGTTCTTGGCCAGTATCAACAACATCATGAGGCCGAGATGTGAAATTCTCAGTCAGTGCTCCATACGGAGTACTTATAAATATTTCACGGTATATCAGATATCTTGATCAATATTCGTATAATAGCCGCCAAAGCTGTGCTCATACCCCTAAGGGCCCCAACTGACATCCGGGACGTGGGGGATCAAATCCGAGCCGAAGTTACCCAAGCCCGAATAATTAGCCTCCCGCCCTTTTCCTTGGCTGGCGGCCCGACACAAGCTTACCTCGCGGACATGGCCATGGCCATGAGGGTGAGTTCTTAAGGTCCCGTGATGATTTTCTACAGCGAGAGACCTTGAACCTTGGATCTCACTAAAGACACTGTCACCGACTGTTGATCGAGAGTGCGGAGATTTTGTCTTATCGTGATCCAACTCGTGATGTGACAATGTTGTGTTTCATCTGCATACAAAGCAAGTCAAGCCACTGCATCAGAAGTCATCATAATCATCATGCGAGAGCTTGTCCTTGCCTGTCAAGCTTCTGATCTCGTTATCAAGACTGCACGGGTTTGGGTGAACTGCTTATTTATTTGTTTACCCATCCATAAAGGTGTTCGTCAAGGTTGTTTATTATGCATGTGTCGTACTCACTCACTACCTTACTCAACTCAATGGAGCCACGATCCATCTTGATACCAGTCATGACACTGTCTTGGCGCCAGCGTCTTTTTTTTCTTCTTCTTTCTTTTGTGTCTGAAGCTGAGAAACCCCTCAACCAAGGACGAGACCAGGTTTGAGGAGTTCCCGAGAATCGGATCCGACTATTGTATTAAACTGCTGATGAGATAAATAAATTAATTACGAGCTGAGTAATAACAACAAAAGCAAAGAGGACAAAGTGACAGGCAGCACGCAAGACAGGACATGGGAAGGGAGACCAAAGCCCTTGTCAATCTCCAGCTACGCCTGAAACAATTCCACCCGTGGCCATACGTAGGTATGTAATCAAAATCAAACCACTCAGAGGGGTCCCAACCTCACTTGGATTGACAGATCCAAGGCATTTGCATATTTTTCTCATTTCAGCTGTCAACAGAAAAACCAGGTCTGGGGCTTACTAAACGAACGAGCTTTCTTTCATGAGCTTGTCTTGGAGCTTTGAGTCACCTTACTCAGTGCTCACCTCACCCGTCAGCTTTGATAGTTAGTAGCCTCGCCATGATTTTTTTGCCATCCCGTCCATCCAGTGCCAGTCGCCAGTTCAGCCACCTACCTACATATTTGCCTGCTGCTAAGATCCACAATCTCATCCATTCTCATGCAGTAGATTCGGGGTTTGTTGACTGAAGAGCCGACTGATGAACGAGGAAAAGGAGAAGTGTTTTGACGGGACAGAGCTATTGCTGTGAACAAGATACTATTCCATCCAATGTTACCCGTTAGATGGGTCTGTCCTGTCCTGTCCTGTACTGTAGCTGTAGCTGTACGCTGTGACAGCACATCCACTCGATCCTCCCTTATGGTAACCGTCCAATATCTCCTAAACTTCTCCCCAAGTTCTATCGATTCCTCTTTTAAACTCATCATCACCGTATCTGATTCGTCGTCCTCATCGATAACTCTTCAATTCTAAAGTACTTCCTGAAAATCGGAATACCTGAGCAATTCGATATCTTCATCACCTCCAAGACAGGTACATACCTACTGTACCTTGCTGCAGCTCATCAGCGGTCTTGTCTGTCTAGCCTGTCTCGCTGTCTGTCGGATCTCTCCACCGCCACACACGCACACAAACACACAGACCCACCCCCAAAAACCCGCTCAGAGAGAGACCACCCCTGGCACTCCCGCCTAATTCGGCCTCCCCTACGGCCCCTACCGTAGGTCACCTACAGCACCTCATCGGTGGAGGGACTCATCGGCCGAATGCCTGGGCTTCCAAAAACCCGCCTAAAACCAAACCAAACCAGCCTCTTCACTCTTCACCCCATCCCCTTCGACCAACTCTCCACTCCGTCTTTTCTCCCATCTCCCATCAACTTACCTCTGCAGCCGTTCCAACACCATTTCCCCCAAAATACCTTCTTCCGTTCCGTCTTCCTCTTTTTCTCGTTTACCAGTGCTGTACGTATCCTTCATCTATAACGTCTGTCCTCGAACTCCTCCTTTGGCCGTCGGAAATTGTTCCCCTGCAATCTCGCGAGTAATCCTGCGCCAGACTCGCTCCACCGCGTCACGATCCGTTACGATACCCTCAAATTCCTGTCCGACTCGATCTACCTTGGCCAGTTCCCCCATCGAGGGGCTTGTCCATAGCATCATCGACCTCGCTTCCTACTGTGTTGTCTGTTAAACGTCGCGAATCTGGCTTGCTTTATTGTCGTCAGGCTTCAGGTCGCCACACCATCTCGACAAATTGGGGTCGTTAATAATCCCTCCCATATCATACCTCCGAAACCCGCCCCGACCATCCTTCAACTTCATCAACCGCCAACATGAGGGAAGTCAATTTCAGTATCCCCAACGTCAACAAGGCGTCCGTCGGTATTACCACCGCCCTATATGACCGCCGTGCTCTCGACTGCACCTCGACCCTCCCCCTCATCAACTCCCTCAACCATCTTGCCTATCTCACCACATCCTCTGCTCGCATCCGTGATATCCTCACCGTCGATGGAGGCATCGAGCGTCTGGTCTGCATTCTCAAGCAAGGCCGTAGTAAGGACATGATGGGAATGTGGAAGTGGAACCTTGCTTTCCAGTGTGTTGTCAATATCGGCGTCCGAGGCACGGAAAACGTTCGCACCAGAGTTGTTGAGGCTGACATGGTTCCCGTCATCGCTACCATCCTCGATAACTACACAAAGGCTGTTGACAAATGCCGCGAGAAGGCAGAGGAGGCCAAACAGAAGCAGAGCTACTACCATCACCGTCACCGAAGCCATGAACACCGTTCAACCCCTAAAGCTTCCTCCTCCAACTCAGCATCGGCCTCTGCCTCTGCATCATCTTCGTCTTCCACAACAGTAGGTGCCTCTGCGTTTGGTCATCGATCTAGTTCTCGTGTCGATGCCACCGAACAGCGATCTCGTCGTCACGGCCCACCGCCATCCATTGATGTCTCAGCCTCTTACGCTGGGCCATCGACCGCTGCTCCTCAGCAGCAGACGCAACAACCCGCCGATACTGCTATGGGCAACTCCCAATGGTCCCTGTCTTCTTCAGATCGATCTACGTCCTGGGGCTCATCTCGTCACCAGCCCCTGAGAGGTCTTGAAAGTCGTCACGCCACGACTTCGGCCCCCCGTCAGGCCATGCAGCCCCTTGCAACTGCAGTCCCTCCCACCGAGACTCTTGAGGGTTTTGTGAGACCGGTTCGTGATATCGATCGCCTTGCATCGATGGCACCATTCGGCTCAGATCTGTTATCTCAACCCACGTCCCCGACCACGCCACTGCCGCCGCCCCAGATGCGATCGCCCACTGTTCGCCCAGCGTCTGCTCTTGGCTCCCAACGGTCTCGTAGACGCCCATCGATCCGCCACCAGAACTCGACTGCCGATGCCGATGACATTAATGGAGACAGCATGCCGTCAGACGAGTCACCTGAGACAGAGATGACAGGTACCGATAACCTGCAGTCAGCTGTTGGTATCCAGGACATCACTATGGAAGATGGTGACACTATGCTCGGTGGTACAGCTCTTGACTTGGCTACGCCAGCTGTCTCCGAGACCCACCAAGAGGCCAGCACCTTCAACATTAACCACCGTAGCCCCATGGACGGAAGCATCGCCAACAACAACACCCCGGCTCCGGTTCCTGCAATTGGTCTCTCACCTAACCGTCCTACGTTGAACACGCCCCCTCAGCCCCCTCTGGCCGCCACTACCGTCCCACGATATCTCCTCGACCGCAACTTCGTTCCCAACCCTCAGATGGTCGCTGCGATGCCCCGAGAAGAGGATGTACTCATGTCTTTGCAGCTTCTTGCCTATGTCTCGAAGTACTGTGGTCTACGCTCCTATTTCCAGAAGAGCCACCTCGTTCCTCGCCTTAAGATTGGCAAGGAGCTCGCTGCCATTGATAAGGACATGTCTGCCATGGATGAAGAAGAGGAAGAACCCGAGGTCTACGATGAAGATGCCGACGATGAGGAGTACCTTCTCCCCAACGACTTCAACCTCTTCCCACTGGTCGAGAAGTTCACAGTCCGCTATCACAGCACTGACATGCAGTACTGGGCCGGGGTTGTTATGCGAAACCTCTGCCGCAAGGATGACACACGCGGAGGCATCCGCCAATGTGCATACTACCAGTGCGGCAAATGGGAAGAGTACACTCGCCAGTTTGCCAAGTGTCGTCGATGCCGACGCACCAAATACTGCAGCAAAGAGTGCCAGAAGAGTGCATGGGCTTTCCACCGCCACTGGTGTGTAGCCGCCACACAGTAAGGTGGTTCATTTGGTGGTGGCTCAGCACAATGATTTACACAACAATCAATTCATAACAGCATCTTCTCGGCGCATCCTGCTGCATCAATGCTTGATTCATACGCATTATTCTTTCAAGGGTTGCAAATGCATTGCACAGCAAAGCGTGTCATGAGCGCATAGCGTTTCTTCTCGATACCACTGGTTTTGCTTTCTTTTTCATGGGCGTACGGGCTTGAGCATCATTGATGGTCACTGACTTTGGGTGCATCATCGCATGTCATTGCACATCCAACGTTTCTTTGTCTCTTATCTAACACTTCTCTCACCTTGGAGGTTCCCTTTTTCTAATTATTTCTTATTGGTGTGGCTGTAACCGTTCGGGGGTTATATATCTTTGAGCTTTGGCGTTTTCGACCGCGAGCGGGCATTAAGCAGACGACAATGGTGCTCGTTTATGTATATAGATACCTTTGACTGCTGGGGGCTCTCGGGTGGCACCACTTTCGAGGGCATGGACATCTGGATATGACTTGACGACGGAGAACGACGGAGGAAGCGATGGTGATTCGCAAAAAGACGACACGGGCAGAGTCGGCTGCAAAATTGATTCAGTGGATACTGATTTGCATGTTCAACAGGGTTGGATGTGCAGCCTGCTTGATGATTGTGCCCATATAAGGGCATCATCTTGGAGGCTATCGGGACTGCTCAGACTTGATATGCAGTCGAAATCAGAATCTGCTATATATTCCTTTGGGTATAGATGAAATGACCAAAAGTTCAAAATACCTGGCTCCCGAAGTGATCGAACATAATGAAGCCGACGAATTGGAACACTTGGTAGACACAACGTGAAGATTTTGAAGAAAATCGAGTCTGGGTCTTTGAGAACAAGCACATTGTGCAAATATGAATAGTATTGTGACAGAAAATATGAATATTGACCAAATGGTTTCGATCTACATGCAAGAGGACCCTAAACGCCAGCCCCTGTACTTCATCTCTAGCGTCTCTTTTCAACAGCGATGCATCACGCAAGCCAATCTCGCCCTCAGTCTCACTAATGATTATCAGCACAATGTCCCTCCCTCTCTTTACCGGGAGCCCATGGCCTTCCGCCTCGCCTTGCCAGGCCGTGACTTGGAAACTCTGCTGCCGGCCTTCATCTTCTTGGGGTCGAAGCCACTGAGATCGCCGGAGCTCATGGCATCGCCTGACTTGGCATGGCGCTTCTTGCCGCCAAAGCCGTACTTCTCGTTCTTCTTGGCTCGCTTGTGGTTGGCTCCGGCACCGACCTGGCCGCAACCAGCGCCTGCGCGAGGGTTGTGGCCCTTCATTTCCTTCTCGACACCGACGTCGAAAATGTCGGCTTCCTTGGTGTCGAGACCAGCACCACCGGTTTCTGAGCGCTCTGGGAATGGCTGTTAGTAAGGAGTAACGTAGAGATGGTGAGCTGTGGGAATGCTTACTTCGCTTGAGGTTCTTGATCTTCTCAAGAGTCTCACGCTTGGCCTTTTGTCGCTCCTGGAGCTTGGCAACCTGAACCTGCTTTCCGAACTTCTTGAGGTCGCGCAGCTTGCGAGCCTCCTGGGCAGCCTTCTTGTTAGACGCCTCCTCCACAAGCTTAGCCTTGACCTTCTCCATATGAGCATCCTCCTTGATCATCTCGGCAAAGTAATCCTTGGGGCGAGAGAAAGGGACATTCTCCTTTCGAAGAAGCTTGCGGGCAGAGCGAGCCGCCTCGAGACTCTGGCTGTAGAAGGCGAGCTCGCGCTGCAGATCATCTGACACGTCGGGAATGGCCTCAGAGGTCGATTCTGTGGAGATGATGGATTGATGGGTGGCGAATGGGACGGACTCGTCTGTGGGGATGGAGATGCGGTTCAGCGCGGCGAGGAGAGCGGTTGTGTTGTTGATGGTGAGGCGCTGGTGGGGAATGATATCTTCCTTGTCCTCATCTTCGAGATCCTCGAGATCAGACATGGGGATATCCTCTTCGTCTTCGTCTTCGTCATCCTCCTCATCTTCGTCATCCTCCTCATCGTCGTCCTCTTGGGCCGCGGCCTTCTTCTCAGCTGCCAGCTTTACGATTTCGCTCTTCTTGAGTGTATCTCTCTTTGGCTTACGGACAATCTTTTCCTCGAGTTCGATTGAAGAATCTGAGTCGTCGCTGTCGTTGATGCCGTTCAAATCATACTGATCATTGTTAACCAAATTCTCGAGCGCGAAATGGTTCGCAACAAACCTGAGGCTCCTCGTCATCCTCGTCATCCTCGTCATCCTCGTCATCCTCGTCATCCTCGTCATCCTCGTCCTCCTCGTCTTCCTCATCATCGTCTTCAAAGTCAGCCTCAATCTCAATGGTCTTCTTCTTCTCGTCGTCCTTGTCTGCCCCGCGAGCAGCAGCGTTGCGCTTCTCAGCCTCCTTCTGCTTTTTCAGGAGCTTGAGCTTCTTGAAGTCTGTGCCCTTCTCGGCAGCGAGGGCCATCTTTAGTTTGCTTTTTGTGACCATTTTTGCGTATATAGATGTCGAATGCGACTTTGTCGTGCTTGGTAGTCGGCGCAAGGCTTATGGGCAAATGTTACTGGGTGCTAATAGGAAAAATCTCCAAATTCTGCCGCGGGACTGTCTTGACCGCCTTGACATTTTTTTAGTGGAGACCTTCCTTTTTGGGGGCCTCAGTGAGCAAGAAACCATCGGACCTTGATATAGGATGTCAAAATAAACTCAACAATGAGTCCCCCCAAGCTTAGGCTAGATTTACCTCAATATCTTCAACACTTACAGTCAAGAAAGATGCTCAGTCTTCTTTCCTCCTCTAGGGGTATTGCCATTGAACTGTACCTTATCCACTCACTCAGTCACTCAATAACCAAAACTTCATTTACTCGCGACAAAGTCTTAAAAATATGTGCTAAATACCTGTTTCAGGGCGTCCAGAGTTGGTGCTCTTACATGAACTTGGACAAGTCTTTCTACTTGCTAAGAATTGCACCTCAGTATCTCGTTTCTAACCACTCCACTCTTACACAGGTAGATATACTTCAGGTAATGAAGAGATGGCAGGTTTAATATCTTGTAATACTTAATACAAAATTGTATCAAAATTATTTGAATTATTCCTTCTAGTATTTACGTTCTTCTTGATTTCTATAGAAAATGTATTCTCTCCTCAGTCATTCGAGTGTCCCCTCTCAGCAAACGTACGTTTTGCTTCCTGCAAACTGTCTACATTGATGACATCGACGCCCTCGTCAAGTAATTTCTTGTCAACTTGTCTCTGGACTATTGGTGACATCATTGGCATGCCCCAATATCGAACCAGGAGACCTCGACTATGGGCTTGAGCGATCTGATCCCGTATCAACTCCAGCTTCCCTGGCTTGAAAGGATTGCCAATCGACTTCTTTAACGAGGTGCTGGCATAGTATGAGTTGGTCTTGTCGTATCGGCCTTTGGTCAGGCTCTTGAGTGGTGCGTCAAAGAAGACGTCGTGCGAAGGGTTGGCTTCTTTCACCAGGCGAAACTTAGTCTTACCAGTTGCCACGACTGTGATGGGTCTTGACACAAACCTGCCGTCGCTGACATGGCTCAACCAACCCCTTTGACGAAGCGGCTCTAGCTTCTCCAGTAACAGTGGCCATGATTTATCCGGGTTCGACTTCAAGTCTACCAGCAACACCACGGTCTGGTTGGGTACGCGGTTATATACACCTCGAGGTAGAAGTCCCGGATCTCTGTCTTGGTTTCGAACCTCGAGTAAGTTCACTAGAGGCTGAATATACATTGACGTCAAAGTCTTGCCGGCTGATAGGTCGCCCTTGGCATGGCCGACCATGAGATCGCCCCGGACCTCCCAGACATCTACTTCGATGCCAATGCAGCCAGCCGCGATAGCACCGGCGAAAGGCTTAGGCTTCCAATAGTCGTTATGCGAGTGGCATGCTATAGGGATTGGGTGGTCAGGCCCCGAGTCACGTCTGAAGTGAAGACTGCCTGCCTGGACTTCAGGAGTACAAGGCCAGATCATGGATGTGGTGGCAAGGATAGCAGCGGACATCAGGCCAATTGAACTATTCGCAGTCAGAAGCAGAGAACGCATATTAGAACTCGAGGCTTACCTGATAGCGGCTACTGCCATACCAAAGGCAACGATATAGGGGTTTCTTCTGGCCCTCGGGCAAGGCACTCCATTTTTAGAGACCATTCTTGTTGCCTTTTGCCCCTGGGATGACGAGTATATTGCCCTGCAGTGGTTTCCTTGTGGTTGTTGCATATATGGTTATCGCGTTGAGAGGTTGGCGGCTGAGACAGAAGTATAGGCCTGCCATGTATCAGGAAGAGATGTCCTTTGTGCTTACTCTGGACTGAAGCTGTTTAATATTTTGCTTTCTAAGGTTTAAGGAAGATTTTGTGATCTGTTGACACTTTCATACTCAGGTTGCTATGTCAGTATGTCGTGTTGAGCATACTGTCTATTATCGTGCTATCGTGACTCTGTCCCAGTCATGGAATTGGCTATGTGCTGTGAGAAGGGCATTGTAATTGAAGTTGACTGAAGATGGTTTCGGGACGTCGGCATAGTTTGAGGCTATCTATGATGATGTCAGCGAGTCTCAGAAGTTGGACGGGTCAATGAGTTAAAGTATGAAAGGCTAACGTGAGTGAGTCTATAGAGGTTTTGGTACGCCACCTGTGAAAACGAAAGTGATTTTCTTTTACAACGATATTCTCCCCTTTGCCTTCTGAGTCGTCTACCATACTCCGAGGCCGCTATACTAAAAAGATATCATGGCAATCAACATCCGTATCTAATCGTTCTTGTGATCCGCCCAGAAACATCCAGATTAATCGGATTTCCGAGTCTCCGGAATATCACCGAATTCTCTCTTGATATCACCTAGCGCAACCCATTCACAGACACGTCATGGAGATCGATAACCCCGCAAGTTGTATCAGGAATGGAAACATCTCCGCCATGACTTGACTTTGACCTGATACCTCTCTTCGATATATGATATATTGTGACTGAGCCTCTCTCTTCTTACAAAAATCAACAACCATATCTCATTCATCTCTTCAGTCACGATGGCCAACGAAGGACGCATCGCCACTCTCGATGTAAGACATCCTGACTGTGACACAAATGTAAAACGAAATCATGCTTATTCACCAATAGTCAACCATCGCCGATAGGCTTCCAGCATTCTCCAAGACTCTCTTTGACGGAAAGGCCGCCAAGGACCTGAGCTTTGAGGCAATTGCAAAGCACCTAGGCCGTAGCGAAGTTGCAGTGGCAGCATTGTTCTACGGACAAGCCACCGCCTCGCCTGAGGATGTGGAAAGGCTATCAGAGATCCTTGACCTTCCAAAGGAGACGTTGGCTGCTCAACTAACGGGCTTCCCGAACCGTGGCCAGGCTGGACCCATGCCTCCCACTGAGCCTCTTATCTACCGACTGTACGAGATTGTTCAGAACTATGGGTATGCTTACAAGGCTATTCTGAACGAGAAGTTCGGAGATGGAATTATGAGTGCTATTTGCTTCTCGACTACCGTGGATAAGGAGGTGGATGAGGCGGGCTCACCATGGGTTGTTATCACATTGAAGGGCAAATGGTAAGCCGTAAGCTATTCTTAGCATTGGAAGCATACATCACTGACATGTACAGGCTTCCCTTCAGTCGTTTCTAAGCATTGTTCTTGTTGAAAATTGGGTTGGCAGGTCTCGGCATGGCCGTGAAGCATATCGAGCCACTCAGAAGAATGGCCACTCAGATATCAATTGCTGAAATTGGGTCAGCGGAAGAAATTCAAAGCCTTACCAACTCAGTTACACCGCACAATTCCAGTAACCTTGGCAGGGGGGAAATGGCGATATAGCAAGGAACAATATGAAGCGAGAGAACAATATTAAGCACTCTACAAAGGAACACCAACGTGCGAACCCCGTGCGTTCGCGACCGTCGTACCACATGATACTACAATCAGATCGAATCTCAGGCATTGGAAAAAGTCTGAAAGCCAATTCCATGTATAATTCAAGGCCGGTGACAGTTTGGTGGCTGGACTAGCGGCGGATACTCTTTTGTCTGGCAGCAACACCATCTCAAGAACAATATTAAGCATTTTTGCACGGATCACAGGCTTCACAGCCAACACTGCAACTCCTCGCGAACATCGCGTTTATCGCCATTATGTTAGATGATCTTACCACGAAAAGTCAGTCAAGATCAAGTATAAAGATCAGTCCATCTTCCCTCAAATCTCATTCTCATCCACGCACAACAATCACTCACTTACACACACAAACACTCTTTTCACCATTCTAAACACAGAACACTCTCCGACTTTTCTGAGTCTTTCAACCCCGACTTTCAAGATGCCTTCCACCCCCGGCTACCCTCTCACCTGCAGCGTCATGGCCAAGCCCACCAAGGACAACCAGACTCCCGGCTATCCCCTGACCTGCAGTGTCATGAAGAAGCCAGCTGCCAACGGTCAAACCCCCGGCTACCCCCTGACCTGCACTATCATGTGAATGACTTTTCTCAACCCACGGCTTCACAACTCCAGTGGGCTCTTGAGAGCGAACTATGACAACTCGATAAATGCGAATGCCAGTACTTGGCTGAGAATTTCGCTCTCGGATTGCAAATTGGAGGAAGATGGGAGATGATTCGGCAAGGAGAGGATTTCAATTGGCTTGATTAATCTTTGTTTACCTGGCTCTGAGTGACGGGCCGCCGACATTTGGACGCCATTTTTATACCGAGCTGGCCGGTTTCATCAGTCGCGAGGTGGAATCTGGACGCCTATAAGGAGGAGGATGGGGACGATTTACTACTTTCTTGAATACAAGCCTTTGAATTGATTTTGGTGCCTCGATGCTACTGCAATGTGATATGGATACCATAAACCGTCAACAGTTCTAGCCTTCACTTACACCCACGTCACTTTCTACAGGACTTAGCCAGAGACTCACTTTCTCAGACAGCCTCAATGGTGCCTAGCTTGAGAAGACAAAAGGAGGAAAATTCTAGTATACAAATGTTGTTCGATTGTTCAACTTGACAATTGGCATCGTGACTTCGAACCCATTGTCTAACAACCTAGGTAGCCTGGAAGTTCTCGAAGTGGATGGATTCCCTTGGACGTTGGCAAGGATGAGAGATTCGGCCTGTCAATATCGTTCCAAGACTCGTAGAATAAGACAACTCACTTTCTACTACATCCAAATACAGTTAAGAAGGTGTATTACTTACCGAGACTTGAATTCTGAGCTCATGTTATTCTTTGGCATCCGTTAAAGTAGAAACCATACATTCTGGGCATCGTGGGGGTGCTTGGCGGTACGAGATGCTTATCGATAAGAGAATTTTTGGTGCAACTCAACTTTCGCAACTTGCATCTTCAGATCTTCAACAATTGTGACCGTACAACGCACGATTCAGCGACGCCACTACAGAAATCCCATCCTCCAAGTCGTACACAGCCCTCAATAGGTCCTGAGATATACCCGCGCCGCACTTCAACATGCCTCACAAGCACAAAAGAAAGAGGGGAGATGACGAAGCAGAGTACGTCAATCTTTAATCTCGATTGCGTAGGCGCAACTGACTTTTCATAGCTTCAATCTCCCTCCGACTCAAAGAGCACGGCCTTTACAAGTAGGAAAGAAGAAGGCGACAGTAGGAAAGGGGAAAAGGGATGCAGAAGACACAAAAGATATCGCACCAAAGACGAAGAAGGGCAAGAAGGCTCGCAAGGACAATGATGCACCTCGAGCTTTCAGACGACTCATGTCTGTCGCACAGGGCAGGAAAGTGAGATCTGGACTCGATGATGGCGAAGATACAAAGACCGCAAAACAAGAGGCAGAGAAGCTTAAGATCCGCCCAGGCGAAGATCTAAGTGCGTTTGCTCAACGAGTCGATGCCTCACTACCTGTCGCAGGCCTCACCAAGAAGACGGCCATCAGGGATGGCAAGGATGAGCAGGGATTCGAAGTCTTCCGCACTCGAAAGGAGAGAAAGATGCACAAACTGTACGCACAATGGAGAGAAGAGGAGCGAAAGATCCAAGAGCAAAAAGAGGAAGAAGCAGACGAAGAAATCGGCCGAGAACTTGACGGAGATCCTACTGGTGCTGCAGCAATTGCGCGAGCAACACTCAATGAAGTAACAGGCAAGAGGGCGCGACGGAAGGTTGGAAAGGTCGACGACCCCTGGGAGGACTTGAAGAAGAAGAGGGCGGAAGCCAAGATTGCTGTGTACGACCAGGCGCAAGCCCCACCTGAGCTGAACAAGAATTTGACAAAACAGATCAAGATCAAAGATGCTACTGCGGATGTTGGAAAAATCCCCAAGGCTGCGGGCAGTCTGAAGAGAAGAGAGGAGTTGCAGGAGGCTAGGGCGGATGTTTTGGAGGCGTATAGGAAGATTCGGGAACATGAACAGGCCAAGTTGCTAAGCGCGGGCCTCTAATACTCTGCTTCAGCAAGTTTGTCTTTGAGGAATCTAGAATCGCAATACGATCAAAAAGCGTTATGACTGCACTTCGCTATGGCTTCCATTGTGTCGGGGTAGTCTCTGTTTGGTCTTCCAACAATTTGGGAAGAGTGTAACAGTAAGCTAACTACTCTACATACCGTAGACTAGTCCCCAGAATGCTCAACCACATATCTCAGCAGCTTCAAATCAAGGGCAGACTCACCGACTTGACGGTAACGATGACCAGTACAGTTGTCTCGCGAAGCCATCGGGCAGAGTAGAGCCAACGCCCTCATCTCGTGGCAGAGATGGGTCTGAGGATGTGTTCCACTGGTGCTTCGTGTCTCTCCTTCACATGATACCAACCCCAATGAGGGGCATTGAGCTTAGACAGAGGGGCTATGAGCTGAAAGAATACAGATGCCATGTCTTGTGCGTGACAAATCAGGTTGATAGAAGTTCATATCATGTCCCCCTTACACAAATATGGCTGAATGAAGTAAAACCTCTGGAGTGAAAGCCACATGGCGATAGCATGGCTCTGAGAAAGGTATGAAGGCGTTGAAAGTGACTTGGCAGCTCATGGCAACGGTGAAGGTGGAGTTGGTGTTGGTGGGCTGAACTAAAGTGAGTCAATGACACAGAAAAAAAGTTGAAGTTGCTTTTATGAACGAACTTCCCATTAGGATATTGCTTAAGCGGGAAGCAAGGACATGAGTATGAAGTGGTTGCCAGAATAGGGCGACTGGATGGTATCAAGTGCAATTCCTCACTTCAAAGGGGTAACATTGGCAGTCTTGGAGGCTTGAGATGTGATCGATTATTTGATGGCTCATCAATGCTCACCCGCATCTTCCTTGTTATTTCATTTCACCTCGACGCCTAGGACGCCCAAATTGCTCTTGTGCAACCCGCCCAAGTATCACAAGCCAAAATCCAAGTGGAGGACCGCTTTAGAACGGGAAGTAGATCCAGAATGGGACACTTGGTGGATCTGACTCAAGCCTTTCAGGGGGTACTCGCTGCAAGGTTCAGGTCCAGGGCCTTGGTTCCTGGGTTTATTCTGCTTGTTTTCTTTCCCTTTTGTTGCGATGATTTCCTGGGCACAGAATGCAGAGGGACGCAGCCGATAACTTGGGTGCTTCTCCTGTCAAAGCCATCGGCAATTTGTTTCAGTAGTGTTCTTCCGCGTTGTCCCACAGTAATCACTCATCTCGGTGAATCAGGGTCTTTCTTCTAAAACGCATCAACCAAAGACAATTATTTGTGACGAGAAGGTACAGGATATCAGTACATGGGCCTCTTCCTGCCGCCTTGATACTGCAGATGCCAATGGGGAAAAAAGAGCAAGACCCAACCCTTAGCGTCTTGTCGATCTCCCTTCCACTTGCCATTCGCGGTTTACTTCAATTCTGAGCCTCTCTACAATAGTTAGACTCAAGATCTCCGATTTGTCGGGATATTCCATCTCCAACCAAGGCAATGGTCTCGATTTCTTCATTCCTTCGACTTTTAGGCTCCTCTTTCGGTCTCTCCTTCTCAGGAACACATCCAATGCCCGCCTGGGACTCAATCTCACCTCACCTTGACCTGGATACGGGAACGCACGCCCATCGTTTTTGACTTTATGGCTTTTAGGTCGACTTCGGAGATCGATTCAGGGCAGTAGCTTGGTGGCCTAGCCATCGCGCCTTGGTGTCATCGTCGCTATCTATCCCGTCTTAATTTCAACCTAAGTTTCAACTTGATACGCTGGGTTTCCCACTTCCATCTCATGGCGTAGCTTCCTACCTGTCTACCTACCTACGTCAGTTATCGTCAACATCACCTCCTCGATCACAAGCTCAGTCAGGTAACCCATGAACGAGGAGAACCCCTGAGAAGCATCCCCTACAACACCTTGTCGCAAATACTCAGACCATCGATCTTGATACTACCTTACCATTGTGCGAGCCACGATCTACCTAAAAAGCCACACCTGGTCCTTGTCCTCCCAAGTTCGGCTCCCAAGCATCTTCAAAGTCTCGTGACCTGATGACCCGACAATAAAGGCGCTTGTGGTATTCGGAAATCGCTAACTAACACGAGCCTGAACACGCCCTGGTCGCTACCGCGGGTCCTGGCTTCACCTTTGCTCTGTCGAACAACGACTGGCCTTTGGTCCTCTCAGGCGGCCCTGCCCCCCTTGGTGAATCGAACCACCATTACTCAACTCAATTTCATCAACAGACAATTTGGTCCATGTCACGCCAGCCGTCGTCCACGACTTTTCGAGCTTAAGCTCTCGGTTTTGCTTCATTTCAGCCGCCGACCATCTTGCCTCTTTTCTCTCGCTCTCACTCTCAGTTGTTCGCACATGGGATAATAAGCGGCTTTAATCTCATCTGCCGTCCTCATGATTTGGTACTTCCTATACCCACTGCGAGGGTCAGTCTTATTTGCCCCGAACCCTACCGTGCTTCCGTCTCCGTTCCCCGCTCCGTCCTCCGCATTCAGCTCACATTCTGTCGTAGAACAACGGAAGCTCCGGTTCTCGCGCCTACTCATCCTATACGCCGCGCCCTTCATCGATATGGATCATACGCCGCCAGCCATGTTGTCGCAACTCTCCTCGTTTCGGTGGTCGTGGCCACCATGCTAACTTATCCCATCCCTTACCTCTTTACAAGTGACTACGTCAACGGCGCTTCTAACCTCCCTCATCATGCTTGGACTGTAGCTCAGCCACTACCTTATGGTGCCAGCATTCGCCCCGATGTCATGATGCGCTCAATCTGGGTCCATGGCAGTTATATGCAGGCATTGGAACAAGACCTGCTCGTTTCTGCCTTGGAACTGCAAAATGAGTTGCTTGGAAGCACTGAGAACTTTCGCCCAATCCGCGCTCGACATGTTGCCCGTTCTCTACCAGAACCAGGAGCCGATCTCTCGACAACTCAACGGGATGCTTTTCATGCTATCAACGGCTTGAACAACCAGTCTTGGTTCTTTCACTCACCACTTCAGTACTGGGACTGTATAAGAGAGAACATATTAGTCGATCCTCATATCCTGGCAACCGTCAACGACAAAAAGACCCAGTCTACATCAGTCAATGTCACGCTCAGACACTCCATCGTTTTTAGTGGAAAACGATTCGAGGAACGTCGTCTCGTTGCTGCTGATGCTCTCGTCATTACACTCATTTATCTACGAGATTCGCCCGTCGGCCAACAGTGGGAAAGAAAGGCCGGCTTGTTACCTGACAAGGTTTCGAATAAATGGGACATCTACCCGTCTGACGGTCGGTCAACCTCGAGCCAACTTTATGAGTTTCAGTTTCGCCCTATATCTCGCAAAGATACAGCTATTCTTGCAGTCGCGTATATCTTAACGTCAATCTACTTCCTTATGAGCTTATCAAAACTGAGGGCTTTCAAGTCCAAGTTTGGTCTCATTGTCACGGTCGTGTCCCAGATTGCTTTCTCTGTCATGTCAAGCTTCACCGTGTGCGCCATCTTCAGACTTGATCTATCACGCATCCCAAGAGCAGCTTACCCGCTGGTCGTTCTCTCCATGAGTCTCGAGAATATCTTCAGGCTTATCAATGCCGTCATCCTCACCCCTCCTGAAGACTCAACAAGCAGTCGTATTGGCAATGCATTTGGAGAAACAGCCCATACAGCTATCACCAGTTCATTGCAAAATGTTTTCCTTCTGTTGATTCTCTCACGCTGGGTGTCCCCTGGTGTTTCGGCTTTCTGCTTATTTGCCGCTGTCGCGATTGTGTTTGACCTTTTTTACCTTTCGACCTTCTTCTTGTCTGTTCTCAGCGTTGATGTCCGGCGTACCGAGCTTAGTGATGCGCTTGCCAAAGCTTCGATGCGTCATAATCGTAGAGGCTCTGATTTTAAGCCTCGTGGAACGTGGGAACTTGTACTTCAAGGCAAAGCGACCTTGTCAACACGCATAGCAGGCACTATCATCATGCTTGGTTTCGTTCTCATTGCCCAATGGCACTTTTTTGAGGAAGGCACTGTCTATAACTTCTTCTCACGCCTTCATCGAGGATATGGCGCCCTGGAAAGCAGTGGCTCGTCACAGAACCCTCTGGACTCTATACACCAAGCACGCAGCCCTAAGTCCTGGCTTCGTTTACAGGACCACGAAACAGCTGAAGAAATCATCAGTATCATCAAACCCACGGCACATAGCTACGTTGCGAGAGTATTTGAGCCGGTTGTATTCGTCATGAAAGGTTCGAATCGTATGCCTCATCACAAGGAACCGACTCTACTACCGGCACTTTATGACTTCGTCAACCATCAACTCACTCGATTTGTTGTCATACTTCTGGTCGTGATTGCGAGTGTCCGGCTGCTCACAACGTTCCTCCTGTGGGAAGACGAAAGTGACGATGATGATCGCCACTCGGATACGGATCCCACACTTGGCGTCAAGTCTTTTACTGGAGGGCACAGACTGGATGTTGTAATGCTGACCGCTGCGGCTGATGGCCATGTTGTATCGGTCGGACTGGATCGCACAATACAAGTTTGGGATGCCCGGCACGACGTATTCCCATACACCATTGTTGATGGCTGCCACTCAGATGATGCCCCTTTTCCCGTGCTCGCCATGACTATCGATGACAACTCCAAGTGGCTGGCCATACTATCACCCTCCAAGATAGCTTTATGGAACATAAAGGACAAAGTCTGGGGGCCTCCGCTCTCCGTCAACCTTCAAGGCCAGAAATCCGAGGCCTTCTTTTTCGGCTCGTCCGACATCAACAGCGATATTCCTCGACTGATTCTCGTACGCAGGAACGGGACACTTACCGAGTTCATGCCGGATGCTGGAGAAGGGGCAGACTACGGCATCTGCAGCAGTCCACTTACCTGTGTTAGACCTCTGATTGGGAAGCGTAAGTACTATCTTCATAGAGACTTGGTTAATGCACTAATACGACTTCAACAGGGAGCAAGCAGGCAGCGCCATTGATTGCCATTATTACCGCATCTAGAAGAGGCTGTGTTCACGCAGCGACAAGAGAGACGCTTTCCTGGAATTCCCGAAGTGTTCATCTCGAGGGCATTGAACAAGATGGGGTTCATCAAGTAGTGCCTCTTTCGTCATTGGGTCTCTTCTTGATTGCAGGAGCTAGTCGCGTTCATCTCGTGGATATGGAAGACTACAATCTTGTCTATACGTTTTCAACGGAGCTCATGGCCCAGCGCTCACTTCAAAGCGCTTTCTTCACCCGGCCTTCCTCACAGCCAGGGCCCAATGGCCTTGCATGGTTTACCTTGTGCTATACTGGAGCTGAGTCAGGGGATTGCATTGTACAAACCTTCGTCCCTCCTGAAGAGCATGACATGATTTGTTACCAAAGCTCTGTGGTCCCCGAAGCTCGAGGCTGGTGTGCTTGGGAATCAGTAAAGGAAACAAAAAGACATATAGAGAACCCTGGCTCATGGAGTGTTCTATCTGACGGTTGTGTTGTGGGCATTCGGCAAAGGTCAACTCGAGTTCTAGATGTCGAAACCAACGGACGCCGCAAAGCAGATGGGCTTCGGCACCGATCCCCGCGCAAAGAACCAGGACGGGATTTGTTTGGTCGTTGGGAGATTTGGACCGCGCCACAGTGTGGCCAGTTAAGAACTGATGAGACGCGGCCACTATTTCAAGATAACGAGAGAGCTGGGCACTTGATCGTGACAGACATTGGCCCCATGGTTCGAGTCGGCCAGCGATCAGTTGCCTTTAGCTTTGGCAATGTGGTGAAACTGGTCACAGTTGGAGGGCACGAGCGGTTTGAGAACGGTATGGCAGATAAGAGCTTGGAACATTGGAATATCGGAAGCAGGCGTCGAAAGCCAGGCGCACTGGTACGGCCTAGAGCTTGGACTTAGGCTTAGCAGCGAGGATTGGAACCTTTTATCTCGGAATATTGGGCGCTTGGCGGGCAAGGACTGTCATGAGTTTTAGGCGCACACGTCTCTGTCGGGGTTGGAGTAGAGAGGCGCAACTAAGCCCCTTTTCTATAGCTGGGAATATTCGATTGGAGTCAGGAGAAGGTACACAAACAGGCTGGTGCGGATACCATGGATGATTGGAAACAATTTCAGTGTTTAGGGAGGGTAGATACTGTGTCAACATATGTTGATATTTTTTCAGTGCTTAATTACTATCTGTGCCTGTTTGTATTCTTTCCAAGGTGGAAGAGGTTCAATGGTTTATGGCAACAAACCGCCGAAAAACTCACCGCTGCCGTCATGTGTCTGCCTTGTTGGGATTTCGGAACTGGGCGAGGAGCAAGAAGTAGAAACATGACTTGAAGTGGGATGCTGCCAAAAACCGAGAGGCTGGGTTGGGCTCATAACGTGTAAGTCAAATGGTAAGGACGAGGTCCGTGAGTGAAGAGAACTGACTTAGCCTGATCGAGGCGACGAATAATTGGATTCTGCATAAGCTACGTGTTCGAGAGGGAGGTCGCATAAGGAGAGACCACCCGTGATGTCAGACGGATCATGATTGAGTGGAAGAAAAGATACGGACGAGATGTAATTCAGGTGGCTGGGAAGTGCAGGGCAGACGGCGATTGGTTGAAGAGACGTGGATCACATTTAAAGGTCAAGTCAGCATCGCACATCCAAGTATGGGAACAATTGGATGAAGATGATTGAAGAAAAGTGTCAAGCAGACGTCCACGAGAGAAGCGCGAGGGGATAATGAATTGTGATTAGGCATAGATCATAACTGTAAGCTGTGAGCTGTGTTGAGACTTGGGCGGTATCTACTACACTTGTGCTGCATTGAAGCCTGACGGAGAATGATGGAGAGAATGTCAAGCAAGGTCTTACAGACAGATAACTAGTTATGGGTCAAATTACCTCATACTGCGTGAAGTCAACGGCCAACGGCTCTCCATCGTCATGCATGAATTTAATGGTCATCAGGCTTGAGCCACATACGGAGTACAGACGCTGATGCTGGAGTAGTTATGGCATCGCAGTGCATTCTAGACTGAGACGGTGGTTGTTAGTTAGTCTGCGGGTCAGGTCTCGGGATAATCCCCGTCCGTGGGTCAGTCAGTGTGTGTCTTTGAGCAACACTCTGCTCCGTATCGTTCTTGTAATTGTCAAGATTGTGTCTTTCGCTATTAAAACTGAACGGTCAAGCATGTTCCCAGTTCGGAGAGAGCGTTGGGATCTGACTGTAACTGCACAGTCCAACGGGAGCAGAGTAACATTTGCGCAGGTGGAGGTGGAGGTGCTCAAAAAGTTAAGATTAACTTTTGGGAGCTTTTGTGTGAAAGTAACCCACCCTTATTTTACTTACTGCCTTAACTAGTAGCTAATAAGGGCTATCAACTTTTGCAGTGAGACAGAGAGAGAGATACACTTGCAACGGGTTTAAACGCCCAGTTAGGAAATAAAACTCAAAATGTGGGCTAATGTCGAGAATAAGAATAAGTCACAAGATGGAAAGGAAGGGAAGGGAGGACATCTGCCCAAGGACAAGGACTCTTTCCTTTTTGTGCCCAAAATTGCCTGTGTTCATGCCGTGTTCAGGTAGGAAAGAGCATTCGTGAGGGAGGTGCGTCGGACACGAACCTCATTCCCACCTGGCGCTGATGTCTCTGTATTTTACTTTTTCCTCTCAAACTTTTCTTCTTCCTTACATGATGACTTGACTTGACATTGCCGATATCCCCAGCCTCCGTATACATCGGTCCCGCCGCCTCTTCGCACTTTTACCTATTTCGAATATTCTTAACGTTTACCCAACTCACTCACCTGCCCGTAGGGTCCATGTTTGTTTTTTTCACTTTTACCAAGAGACTACCAAAGTAAGGTTCACTCGGTCTTTGCAAAACGTACCGCGTCGTGCCGCGTCGATGTTCACCTAGACCCCCGTGTGCTGTGCTCCCCCGTGTGCTGTGCTCCCCCGTGTGCTGTGCTGTCTGTGGCGCGTGTGTCACTTCTGAACTCTTCTCTCTAGTCTCATCTTACAATTTGAGAATCTTCAATTCCTCAAATTGTGTCACCTCAAAGTCGATCGAGGTGCATCTATCAACTCTGTACAGAAGGCAAAGATCCATCTAAACGACGTCGATCTGGAACGACAAAAAAAGCACCCATTATATCAGTTGTTTGATCGACTTGGCGAGAGCAAGTTTTGATTACCCTGTCAACAAACTCAACCACCTATCCAACTCAAGACAATTACATTCATACTACGACTAAACCATATAACTTACCGGATCTTGATCTCAGATTCCAACGAAACCTCGAGACTATCAAAATCGTCCTCGCACCTGTCAGTCATCTCTCATCATTATCTTCAAACAAGCCTCCGATCAGACTAGACAGGCTCTGGAACGCTCCCACCCTTGTCGATACTCTCCACGCTCAGTGGTGCACTGTTGATAGCGGTGCCTTTTGGGGTTCGGGGTCCCCTGGTCTAGCCTGGCCGTCCATCTCACAAACCTGGCTTTGAACAGACACCCCCGTCAGCAACCAACTGACCGTCTTGTCAGGACTAGGACTGTCTGCTGCCCGCTCTGCTCACCGCCTGCCCTAGTCGTTCGCTGAACCTGGAGGCGCCTCGGCTTGTCCTTGCTTGCTGGCTGGTCACTCTCGCTCCCGTCCGTCTTCAACACCGCGCGCGAGTGGTTGGCCGTATAACTTCCTTCAAACGAGCCTGCCATCCTGTCGTTCGTTCTTCCGCCATGCTATTTGGTGCCGCTAATTCTGCGTTTGTTTCCTGCTGCTAGTCTCTCGTTCGTTTGTTATCGAGCTTTTCATTGTAGTCCCCGTGGCCTTGGTCCTCAATCGCAATCTCGCGTTTTACTCACCTGCTTCTTATTCGTCGTCATTGCACGCTGAAGAATCCGTAGGTGATCAACACCGGGATTCTTGTCAGTTCATGCGTATGCGCCGTCACGTACAGTTCGAATCTCAACTCGGATTAGGCCAATTGGTTTCAGGAAGCTTCCTTGGTCGATACTGCGCCTTTTAAGCGTCATCTGTCACTCGTTCTTCTCCTGACGCTGTCGTTCTACATTTTCAAATCTCATCTAATCACTACAATCCGAGTCAAAATCACCAACACGCATCGGACCCAATCACAGCTTGCCAGCTGTCTTGCGCGCCTTCAACTTGGCTCGCCGTCCCCGTAGAGTTGCCCCTCTACAGACCAAGTAATAGGCTCTGCCCTACGAGTCCCAGTTTGCTCTGGCTGCCTCTCATCCGTGCTGCATCGTGCGAGCTGCTGCAACGACCTGCGCGCACTTCGCGTCGTTCCCGCCGTGCGTTTTGCTGCAGCTGTGGAGCTCGTTAACGGTTAGTTCAGCCAACCTCCTTCTCCTTGCATCCATATTCTCATACTTCCCTGCTTCTCTTTCGTCGCATGTCCTGCTGTCGTCTATGACGCTTGACACCCGTGCTTTGATTCATATGCGAGGCTGTTCCCTCCACCCTCGTCGCCCCTCCCCTCTGTCGCCCTAGTCGATATATCTAAACTAAAGCAAAGTCCCTATTCTCAGTCGCGGACCCTTCTATGCCTAGCCCACCTACACCCAAGTTTCACCTTGAACATACCGGCTGAGCTGCATGGCGTCCTCTGAAGTCGACCAGAAGTTCCTCGGCAGGCTTGCCAAAGCTGTCGAGAATGACAATCCCCTCTTGGCCAGCATGCTCTTCAAGATTCTAGGCTTGTCTCTCAACCTTGCCGAACAGCTTGTTGCCGCAAAGAAGCAGCGCCGGCCTGACTATGAGCCATCACCTAACGCCATACGGCGCGTCTTGCGTATCATATGGCTCTCCCGAGAGGGCAAGGTAATGCTTGAACAATATGTCATACCAATGGTTGGCAATTATGTCGAACTCAAGGTCCTCGCCTACAAACTTCGTGCCTCTTTCTCACATATTTTTGCTCTCTTTGGCAACACACCCTCGGTCTCCAACTTGGGAAGGCAAACGCCAGATGTAACTGCTGTATTGACGCCGCGCCTGGATAAGGGAAAGGGACGCGCTGCAGACATGGAAGTTGAATCTAGGCCCTCTTCTGTTCAGCCAACTCACCCACTAGAAGGAGGACCCGTGCTGCCTCCCCCGGGGTTTGAAGATCAAAACTTTGCGTTATCGCCCAACTTTCTCATCCCAGCCAAAGACTACCTTCCTGAGGCAAAACAGCATTTTCAGGAGGCTATCCAGCTCGCCGACTCGATGCTCTGGGGCTCTCACTCTCTTCGCCTCTCGGTCAAAACTGAATATGCTGCCTTCTTATACGAATGTGTTCACGATGCTGAAGGAAGTCGGAAAGTTGCCAAGGACACTATCGCGGAAGTATACGAAGCTACGGAGGGAATGGACGATGACATGTTTGGTGATGCTTGCGAGCTGGTTACGGTCCTGGGCAAGATGATGAAACGTGGTCTCGGCAGCAGTGGTACTCTACGTAAACCTCCAGCGGTGAACCAAGATCCCATACCAAGAGCCACTCCCCCTCCGGGAATGGAGAACCCCATCTGAAGAGGGCACGACTAGTTTCTCACAGTGCCCAACACGGGCCAAAACACTGGTAACAACTCGAGAAAATTGTGGTGTCTTGAAGAACGACCCCGAAGCAATTTGAGGGACACCGACTGAGATGAGCAAAAGCACGGCTTGGGTCTAAGTCGCCTCACGCTAAAGGGGCCCCAAATTTGATTCACACTGAACGGCCCGTTCCGCAACACCACATCAAATCACATTCCTGTGGGCATCTCAGACATCGACACGAACATGCGCAATTTCGCATTAGGCCATGGCAGTACTAGCTTGCTGGCGAAACAGCAAAGCCCCCTCCCATGGTGACTCTGGCACGAGGATAGGAATGCACATCACCTGGAGACAGGTGATGCTGAACCCTTCTGGTATTATACATACCAATCGGCTGATTTACAATTCACTTCACCCGTCAGAGCCCAGCCCATCCCAGCCCACACTGTCCTCAGCGCGCATTTGGTCTTATTTCACTTCTGTCCTGTTATCTGATACCCCCAACTATTTGTATCTTTGTGTGCCTTTGCATTGGGTTATTGCCCTATTTATTTATCATTAGATATTGTACAAAATTTTAGCTTCTACGGGTTAGGCTTTAGTTCTGCATGGAACCGAGGTTAGGAAAATAGAGAAAGAAGTCTAATGTTAAGCCCAGGTGTCAAGGTTGCATTTCATTTCTGGGCGCACGCAGTTAATAGATGATTTATCTATCACCAAGGTAGCAAGCATGTTACTTTTTTTCTTCTTCTCAAAAACAAATATCTGGGGCATTTGCCACCGGGCTTGTTTATTTTTTTCTGTTCTTCTCTAATTCGCAGTGCTTCTATGATTGACCGAGTCTCAGATTTGTCCCTGTCTAAGTTACCAAAACGTAACTTGAGCCATCACGATGGTGTCTATCGAGTTAATCCTTTTACTCCCCGAATGCCAAGAAAATACAGCAATAATGAAACAAGACCACAAGCGTCTTGGCTGGGCATATTCGTCTCTATTTGTAGAGACTCGCAACAGTCGAGAGTCACTCTGTGATGAATTCCGTCAGAAAGACTCACGCAACGCACCTATCGTGACATGATGTTGGGTGGTCCAAGTGGAGTGCATCACTCATCCGAGTCGTCGGAATCTTCAGTGTCGTTAGAGTCCTCGGAAGCAGAGTCGGCCGACTTCTCACGTTCCTGCTTCGCGATCCAGTCCTCGACCTTGTTCATACGTTTCTCAAGTTCGCGGGTCTTGGAGCGCTCCGTCTTCTCGGCCTCGGCGCGCTCGAATCTGGCCTTGAATGATACAAGAGGAACCATTTGTCCTGTGACGTTGTAGAAATTGGCCTGCATTTCTAGCCAGCGAGATCGCTTATACTTGCTGTCAATGGTAGCAAGGAGGTCGCAGTCTCGTTTGACCAAGTGGGCATTGAGCTGCGGGTAGATATGAGGAGGGTACATGGCCCCGTAGACGTGTTCCTGCAGATGCTTCATCTTGGGAATCTTGTTGGTGTCATCATCAGAGTCTTCGTCGGACTCGTCGGACTCTTCATCATCATCGGAGTCCTCGTCCTCCTCGTCCTCCTCATCAGACTCTTCATCGTCATCGGAGTCTTCGCCGTCTGCATCGGAGTCTTCGTCGCCTTCAGCAGACTCTTCATCGTCTCCGCCGTACTCGTCGGTAGTATTATCAACAGAGCCCTCCTCAGCGGCATTGTCGGTGTCGTTGTCGGTGTCGGTGTCGGTGTC
>VYWZ01000542.1:0-10405 GCA_008711595.1 Fusarium xyrophilum | reverse complement strand
CCCCCTCCACCACCTCCTCATCATGATACACCCCCAAGGCCACCGCCTCATGATGGTCCCAAGACATCTTGGCATGGCTCGCCACATTCGGAACGGCCCCCTCCTCCGCAGCCAGAGCCTCAACCCACTTCGCGAGATGAACCCGAGCCACCTCGACCTCCTCCCCAGGCTCGACCTCCTCAACCACAGACGCCTCCTGAAACACCACCCCCGAAACCGAAATTGAAGAAGTCCAAACCCAAACCAAAAGACCCTCCAAGAGATCCTCTGAGAGAGCCGTCACCTCCACCAAAGCCTCGCGCTGAGAAACCCCCTCCTCCACCAAAGCCCAAGGCCAAACCGGAACCCAAGCCTGAACCCCAACCAGAGCCAGAGGCAGAACCAGAGCCGGCTCCTGCACCCAAAGCTGAAAAGTCTGAGCGTGAAAAGCAAAAGGGTTCATGGGAAAAGGCCCGCGAGGAGATGAGGAAGAAGGAAGAAGAGCGCAAAGTCAGGGAAGCCGAGCAAAAACGACGTGAAGAGGCCGCAAAGAGACTTGCCGAGCTAAGGGCGAAGGACGCTAAGGAACGGCAAGAAAGAGAGAAGGAGAGGCAACGCAAGGAGCAAGAGGCCCGTGATAAGAAAGAGCGCCTCGAAGCTGAACAGCGGGCCAAGGAACTTGCCATCAAGCTCGAGGAAGAGCGACGAGAACGGGAACGCCTGGAGAAGGAAGCTAAGGAAGCGCGTGAGCGAGAAGCACAACGAGAAAAGGAGGCTCGCGAACTTGAGGAGAAGAAGAAAAAGGAAGCCGAAGAGCGCGAAGCAAGACGCAAGAAGTTTGCCGCTGAACGAGAGGCTTTGAGGAAGAAGGAAGCTGAGGAGGCTAAGCGACGAGAAGAAGAGAAGAAACAAAAGGAGCTGGAGAAACAGCGAGAGCTGGAGAGATTAGAGAAGGAGAAGGCTGAGAAGGAGAGGATTGAGAGGGAAAAGGTCGAGAAAGAAAAGGCTGAAAAGGAACAGGCTGAAAGAGAAAGAGCTGCACGGGAAACTGCTGATCGACAACGTATGAGTTATGCCTACTCAGGCGTTGGCGAAAAAATCAGCATGTGGCCCAACGGTCGCCCACCGGCTGCACCCAAGTCTACAACCTCTTCTACTTCCAAGCCTCCTCCGAGCGCCGCTTCTTCTCAACGAAAGCCTGGTCCTGCTCCCTCTGCCACCAAGTCCAACGTTTCTGGTGTCAGCACGGAGAACTCGTATCGACCCTACGACAAGCCCAAGGAGCAACCGAAGCGTAGAGGCTCTGTATCTTCGCTTGGTTCTGAATCGTCGTGGGCGGCATCGCAGACTACTGGTCGAACAACGCCGCCCCTTTCGACACGTGCTGGTCCCTATTCAACCAAGGATCCTGACAAGATTGTCATCTCAGGTGTTTACCTCTTCATGAACCAATTCTCCAAGACCCCTGCTAGCCAGCTTATCTCGGGTGTGGGAACTGTAACCGACGGACTCATCCTCCGTGTGACAACCGAGGGCCTTTTTATTGATGATGACGTCCGAAATGTACCACAGCGGGAATGGGACGTCAAAACTTGGACGCTAAAACAAGTAGAGGTATGGTGCCCCCCGCATTGCTTGAAATCGCCTGCTGCTTCCTCCCCCGTCCCCGGTACCAAACCGAACCCTTTGATTTACAAAATGGCCACGTCTCGAGCACGCGATCGTGGAGCAACTCAACCTCTCGTAGGTGAAGAAGCCGACGTTTACCTGACCGAGATGCTGCGCGCATGCAAAACTTGTTGTCGTCTTGGT
The DNA here is from genome assembly GCA_008711595.1 of Fusarium xyrophilum. NCBI lineage: Eukaryota > Fungi > Ascomycota > Sordariomycetes > Hypocreales > Nectriaceae > Fusarium > Fusarium xyrophilum. The sequence goes on along the minus strand of VYWZ01000542.1, from coordinate 8,614 downwards.
TTATGCAATCGTACATTTCGAGATACTAACATTACGTCTTCGACTGGCCAGACTGGAGAGTGGAAATCCAAAGGCCTTCACCTACTGCGGGCCACGAACCGAGAAGGAAAACGATACCTGTTCGTTGTCGACGAGTCGGAGAGCTGGAAGATATCCACCGGGCTCCAGCGTCTTCGAAAGAGCCCTCTTGCCCAGCAGCTTGCAGTCAGCGGCATGGCAGCTTCGGACGCTCGAGGAACCCTCGAGATGCTGGGCTGGGCCTAGTAAGACCTTTGCGGAGTACATACTCGCTTCGGCACATAACTTTTGGGCTAGACGGTACCAATACAGAAGGAAGAAGAATAGAAGTGTAGAAAGTGGCGGACAGCGCAAGGATTTATGGGGAGCCAGGAAAACCAGCGGTTACCTGGGTGAAAAACAATGGAGTGCAGCATTTGGGGCGACATGGTTGTTGGAATGTCAGTGAATTGCATAGCAAGACAGGAGTACGGGGCAATGCGGATCTGGGTTTGACTGACTGGGCTGGCCGACTCTGCGAGTGCGTCTGCTTGAGGTCAGCCCAGGCGTTTATGTTTTGTTGCGAGCATTCTGATTCTGTTCATCATACCCCTTTGGCATCTTTGAAAAGTTGGATCAAGGATAGACTTTACGATGAAAGACATGACCATAATAAAAGGACTCTAATTTCTCATTTCTCAAGTTACATGTCAACAAGTGGGCAAAATGTTATCTCTATAGGGTAATCCCTATATCTCGTAACCTACAATTCTAATTGCAACCGGATTTATAGCAGTGCTGTGAAGAGTAAGTACTATTCCTTTGTATGGATAAGCGCACTCCAATTCAAGTTTGATTGTATGCTGATATTATTTACGGCTAACTATGTGAAAGTCATGGCACTATTCTCGCCTTCCAGTGTGGAATGTTTTTTAATCAACACCACTCAATGGACCAAACAAAAACAAGTGAATATCCCTTGATCTTGGCACAGTCAATAGATAAGAATTGTTAATATTCCAGCTCTTTTTAGAACAGCAACAGTCCAATTCATCAATGTTGTGTGCAGTTTGGATGAGATGATGGGAATGTTAGTTGTTGGACGTTGGCTGATGGCGTGCCAAGTCGGTCATGTGATGCGACCTTTGTCATGCCTGTTCACAGGTGAGTCTCATTGTGAGTGATCCTTCAACAACGTAAATAGTCCAAGTCTTGGAATATAAATGGAGACAATTTATATCGTCTTCGGCCTTTTGGCTCTGTTCATGATTGCTCAGGTAAGAACTTAGCCAATTGATCAACTGCAACCACCAAAACTCACTCATCCATCCTCAGGCCGTGTTCGCGGATCGTTCACCCATCCCCGAGACATCCGGCAAAGTCTACAAGATCTCCGCCCCGTCGGAGCTCGACTCAGTCCTCGCATCAAACACACACGTCGTAGTTGATTTCTACGCAGACTGGTGTCCGCCATGCCGCGCCATCGCGCCTGTATTCTCAAACCTAGCAGACGCTCACGCCTCAGAAGGACAACTTGCCTTCGCCAAGGTCAACACTGACCATGTGAAGGATGTTGCAGCCAAGTATGGAATCAGTGCTATGCCGAATTTTGTGTTCTTTGAGAATGGTGTTGCGAAGGGTGTGCAGGTTGAGGGCGTGAAGAGCAGGGCTGTTGCGTTTACCAAGGATGGGAGGGTTGATAGGATTAGGGGCGCGGACCGGGGGGCACTTGAGGCTGTTGTTAAAGCTTTGGCTAGTGAGAAGTGATGGACTTGAAGAACCGAGCAGGGGTCATGGTGTTGAACGTCACATGGGGGCTACTGGCTCAAGTAAAGAGTTGATGAAGCATCACGCTATTTTCCATTGCTACAAGATGATAGGCCACTTCCCGCACTTTCTTCAACCTCTCATTCCATAGTAACAACAATCTTCTTGGCCGATACACCAGCATCAAGGATTTTCAAAGCAGACTGAAGACTTCCAAGTCCGTGACCAACAACTTGGGCCTCAGGTGCGGGCACAAAACTACCACTTGCCAACGCCTCTGAAATGTAGCCATTAAAGATCCACGAAGCAAGATCTTTATCAGTCTCCAGGGGAACGACAAACTTGGTCTCAACGCCATCAGGGACTGGGAATCGCGGTACCATTGTAAGCGGGACAAGCTTGCAGTTGTCTGGTGAGCTCAGGGCTACAGCTGCACAAGTTTCCACGATCGAAGGATAGACCGAGACGTTCAAGCCGCCGTTGGCTATGGCACCGGCCACGACCTTTCCTTTAACCGCGGTGAGGAGATCCTCTTTGATGGTTGGGGAGTTGTAGTCGAAGGTCTGGCTGGCCCCGAGCTTCTTGAGATAGTCAAAGTTCTTGGGCGACGCGGTGGTCATGACCTCGAATCCAGCAGCTTTTGCAAGTTGGATGATGTTACAGTCAACACTGGTCGATCCACCCCAGATGAGAATGACTCCTCCATTGGCTTTAGTCTCTGTGGTAGGGAGGTCAAGCGCAAGATACTCAGGATGGAACAAAGTCTTGACAGCAGCACTCAGACAAAGCGGAAGCACAGCTGCCTCTGCAAAGCCAATGTTATCTGGGAGTTTGGCACAGAGATGTTCCTTCACAGGAACATACTCCTGAAAGGTACCCATGTTATGTCCAACCACACGGTCGCCGACCTTATACTTGGTGATACTACTAGGGCCAATAGCTGTGATACATCCCGCGACATCACAGCCGAGAATAGCTGGGAATTTGAGCCATGGGAAGATGGAGGGCCCAAGTCTCTGCTGAGCTGAATCGACAGGGTTGAGAGCTATTGCATGGTTCTCGATGAGGATCTCGTCATCTTTGGGCTCTGGGTATGGTGCTGGCTTCACCTCGAGAGGTACCTTTTCAGCGACGAGATATGCAGCGTTGTTTGAAGCCATGATGAGTTTGAGAGGCAATTGTTTGATGGTGATTTGATTAATCTCTAGAAACTACGGATATACCATCCTTTTATAAAACATCTTCTTTGTTGGACTATGAGTACTCGAAATGTTGATGAATATGGCCATGACGATTGTGTAGTTGGGTTTACATGAGTTGAATACGAGATGAGGTTAGTTAGCGCAGGATGAATGAATGTACGACATCGGATATAAGTTGCCCAAAATCCGTAGATACCGCCAAGACCACATAGGTTTGATCGATGCAGGTACTCATGCAACAAGATTCAGCTCAAGATAGACGATCGGTAATAACGGAGATGACGATGTTTCTTGTAGCTTTAGTACGTAGGAGTGCTCCGTGCCTTAGAGACGAGTTGGTAGTTCTTCAAGGAAGGTTGTCAGGCGGCAGATCGGGCTGCGGAACCCACAGAACGACTTTCAAGGTATAAGAGAACAATATAGATATTGGAACTCGAGATGTACAGTCTGAATATCGATTGTTCGGTTGGCTTCGGCTCGGTCGACGCTCTCGGATCGGCCCCACATCTCTCCTCCGTTGAATAGCTCCGGCCGAACTGATCAGGACGACAAGACAACTCAGCATCGGCGCTGTCAGTCGTATAAGTCAATTTGATGAGAAGCCACGGTAGAATAGATTAGTCAATGAGATGCCAAGCTCACACGTCTGATTCCACAATGGCCTGCCCCTTCGGCAACCCGAGAAACCTCTTCGACGACCTCACCACAGCCCGAGAAACACCAAGTATAGAATACAGTGAGAAACTAGGAGGCCATGTCATCTCTCGGTACGACGATGTTGTCTCAGTTCTAGACAATCCCAGTGTTTTCAGCTCAAAGCCCACTGTACCCGATCTCCCACCACAAGTCAAGCAAATCTTTGCAAACAAGGTCCCAGAAAGAGGGACTTTGCTCGCGTATGATAACCCTGACCACGATAGGTTGAGAAAGAGCGTAGCATCTTTCTTTGTGCCTAGAAGACTAGAGCGTTTTGAGCCTTTGTCAAGAGCAACAGCCCATGATCTGATAGACGGGTTTGTGGAAAAGGGTTGTGTTGATATCAAGAGCAACTTTGCACTTCCATTACCCCTACGGACTATCGTTATAGTTGCTGGCCTCGACACCTCGCGATGGCAATGGATTGGGAGATGTCTTTCTCTCTTTGGAGGTATCACTCGGACGAGCGAGGGGTTGAGCATTGAGCAGCGAGTTCAAGATGTATTGGATCTCCACGAATATGTCGCCCAAGTCATCCAAGAACGTAAAGCAGACCGGAGAGACGAGTGAATTGTGTCTCAAAGCCAAGCAAGAAAGCAAGGATCAAACCGACTCCCACGGTGATGGTAAACATCCATCAGTACCACCTCCAACCGAGATCAGCGTTGACGTACGACGATGCTAGGTTGTTAGAGGATGAAATAGCGTTTTGAACCATCCAGTAGAGTCCAAAGATGAAGGCTCGTTCATGGAGAAATGTTACTTCTGCGAGCATAAGGGGAAGAAGGGACTCGGAAGCGCCTGTTGCGACACCCTGAAGAATGCGGGAGACGAGATGGCCATAGTAGCTGTTTTGAGTGGCTGCTGCGATGCTGGCGGCGAGAAGAACGACCCCGGAGACGAGGAAGATGGGTCGACGGCCATAAGCAAGCGACAAAGGGAGGATGATGTAGTTTTCTAACCTTGTTAGTGACTCTCAAAAACAGCTGTAAGCTAAACGTACCAAGTCCGATGAACAAGGTCGGTAGTGTAATAAGCAACACAACCTGATCCCAACCAAACCCCCTGGGATTTCAAGCCTCGAAACAGGATGACATTGCGATGAAGCAGCTGATGGTCAAACAGGCAACGAGAGATGTCACACTGTCAGTGAATGCTGATCATGAGAGCGCCACGAGTTTTCAAGAGAGGTATGATGCTGGGACTTTGGACTTGAGTGCTACAGGCAAGCTAAATGTGGAGGGGTTGGTGGAGGTGTCAGAGAATCTTAGTAGGACGCTCGAGTATGTAAGAGTTATGCTAGAGAACGATGATTGGGCCACGAAGATTTTGGGATCATAAAGTTCCACCAAAGACAAGGAGGGGCTTGGGAGGTATTCACGTAATTCTTTGCGATAGTTGGACCATGACAAGCGAATTTAGTCAGGAGAGAACTTTCGACAAATGACCCCTTATCTAACCTTGTTCCAATTCTGAGGGTTCTCAGGGTCTCGTTCCCAAGGGGTTGGGATGCCTGGCTGTTGCTTCTCAGCATCCCATTCTGTCGACATTTTTGCACAAGGTTGAGGACCAGATAAAACAAGGCAATAATGACATCATATATAAGTTGAAACATTTTTTTCCTATATAACAAACTTGGCCGCCATATATTCTATGCTCTCTAGACAAATTGTCGTTCGCTTTACGAAAATTACCCGATTAGGAAGTCCGACACCTCGCTCAGTGACGACTGGGGTCGGGTTTTGCGCCTCATCGGAGTTTAGTAAGCTTAATCGAACCATAAAATGAGCTTAAGATAAGGGGAAATAGCTAAATTTGTCGTTTTCGTCTACAATGCCGGGAATCTTACGTTCCGACGTTACGTTAACGGTCGGAGATTATGTAACACTCCTCGTCGCTCAGCGATACTGAAGCTGTAATGGTATAAATGACTAAATAACACCGAAAGAGCCCACTCACTGAGGTAGACTATATAAAGTCTTCCACAGTATACGTTGATAAAACCACAAGCTCAAGCAAGTCAGCGAAACGTCATCTAGCCTGTTACAAGTCAAATACCACAATGTCAGAACTTTAGACCCAAGTCCAACTCAGCGACGGAGCCAAACTCAACGTCTGCCTCCTCGGAGCCGAGAACAAGCCGAAGGCCTTGATAAACTCTCTCCATGGGGCTCCGGGACTCTCGTCACATACCGGCATAAAAGAGGACTTCAAGTTTCTCGCAGACATATTCGCCCTTTCAAGGATGAGCAGTGGATCTCGGATCTTGAAGAGCTCAGGTAAGTGACCGCTGAGCGTTCATCCCATGAGTCTTGGCTAATGGTCTCTGCAGAGCTTGGGCGGGAGACGAAAAGTTCATCCTTGCTGGAGGATCCTACGGTGGCTTCCTGGCGCTGAACTACGCCCTCAACTATCCGAACCGTCCACTGGCCTTGATCCTTCGTGATACCTGGGCACGCGGTCCCCAAGGCACACACCGCGCCCTGGCAAACATTCTCCTATCCAACCGCATCAATCCCGATCCCATGCGTCAAGCAAGGCTCGGGGCTGGCAACGTAGAAAGTCGGCAAGATGCAGAACAAGCCATGGCCGAGGTTGTCACAATCTACACCCCCGAAAGTAGCCCAGAGCCTGAATCATTCGAAGGCGCAAGTCCCGAGCTCCGCTGGGAGGTTCACAACGCTATTCTTTCTTGGTCACAGCCTCGTTTTGATATGAGATCCAGGTTGATTGAGATCAACGTTCCGACCTTGGTGGTTGTTGGAAGGCTTGACATCATTTGTCCTGTTGAAGAGTCTGAGATGATCAAGAGGCGTATCAATGGTAGTGAGCTTGTTGTTTTTGAGAAACCAGCTCATAATCCTGCTACTGATGAGCCGGACAAGTTTCGGGGGGTTCTCCCGGCCTTCCTGGGAAGGCTTAAGCGGTAACCGGGCTGATAGATGCAGTATATTGATGTCTTTGCGTCGGCGTCCAGAAGGCAATTTGTAGGCCGTCATTCATTAGTTAGATACCGATGTCTCAGCTTTTATCGCTCTATCGCTGTCTATAGCACAAATCGCATGCTTCACTCAGACACCCCATGGCTTCATTACACTTTGCCAAGTCGACCATTTCACCGGTTCATACTACACACACTTGCAATGCTATCATCCAATTCTGGAGTCACAGTTACTACTTATGGGACAAGCGCTCTAATAGCTGGAATTTTGCGGGCAATGATGATTCACATAATCCTGTCTACATGATAGGGGCTATTGCCATTGATATACAACTTGAAGTCGAAACTTGGTTGGCCAATACTAGGATACTCTCAGATATCCTTGTGGCTACCAATATTACAACATAATACCAGCATCATTCAAATATGTTAAGCTGGTACCCACCACTCGCAATCTATAAATCGCCACTGTCCTCGTCCTGGCCATCGCCCCAGAAACTCCGGAGGGTTACCTTACCATGTTTCAGAAAGTCTCCGCATTTCTCCTGGATCAGCTTTACGGCTGAATTGTGTATGGAGTCGGGAGACTGCTCCATCGTTTCCCGGTCAGATTCCATGTAGACCAGAAGATACACGACCTTGAGAACCTGGTCATTGGGATCTTTCCGATAGCTCGACTGAATGTAGGTGATTACGGCATCCAACAAGTCCTCCATTATGTTCTCCGCGGCGTCGAAATCGACAAACTCGAGACGCGGCGGCAAGCCTCTCACTAATATCTGATCGTCTCGGATCTCGTCATCAATCACAGGCAGCCAGATGCCCGCCAGAGCCATGCGCATATACCGAACGTTGAGAAGTCGTGCACCTGCCGTGAATTCATATGCTGTTTCCATTGGCACCGCAATAAGCGCTTTCAGGGTGTTCTTTCTGAGTGCCAGGACTTCGCAAACATCTTGGATGGAACAAAATTCAGGTCCAAAGCAACAGACACCCAAGTACTGAAAGGACTCTAAAGGTCCTGTTGCAGAAATCAGTATTCGAAGGTCTTCTCGGCTCAGTATCGTGCTCCGGAGCGCAACATGACGAACATTACGAAACTGTAGTGGATCTCGTAGTGTTCGACGATTCGGATTCATAGCTTGTAGATTTTGAAGGCTTGGGAGTGCTGCAATGAATCCTCCAATGGAACCTTCGGACAGGTCGAGGGTATTTAAAAATTCAGTCTCTGTGGCAGTCTTGTTTCTAATATGAAGGCTCTTCAAACCCTGAGGGAAGAGGTTTTCATGGATTGAAAGAGGCTTACTGAACTTGTCGAGTATCTGGGATAGATCTTGAGCTATTGTTTCGAGGTATTCGAGGTTGGTTGTTTGAAGAAGGACAAGTGCCCCGATAAACCGTTCCAATCCTGTGGTGATGGGTTCTGCCCCTGGGAGACCGAGAATACCGGGAAATCCGTTCAGGGATTTGACCAGCCAGTCTTCCTCAGCGCGTGTGTCGTCCGGGTAGATATATCTTAGAAAAGCTTGTTTGACATGCTTGGCTAGTTCTGGGTTTTCAGAGAGCGTCCTGCAGAACAGAATCTCAGCTAGAGGCGTTGTTTCAAAGAACCCAAAGTGGTGGTGGAGGGTTTTCTGCGCTATATAACCCCAGCTCTTACATACTGTAGAGAGGCTAACGAGGGTGTATCGAAGTGTTTTGGCATCGGCGTCTTGTGCGGCGGATACACTGAGGAAGTCCTGAGAATCTCCAGGCCCTTCGCAGCAATGAAGACAAAAGTTCTCGCAAATAATGTATATAAGGGCCGCGTCAAGGTTCTGAAGATCCATGGTGTAGCTTTTAGGAAATATGAGTTTTGAGAGAAATAACCTTTAGATTTGGTATAACGTGGTTGATAAGCGAGCGCTCTAGATAAGCGAGCGCTCCACTTTCCTTAACCTTTTTAACCTATAGCTTGTGTTGAACCGAATTGTCCTTGTTTATTGACTGTCTAGCTAGCTGACGCGGTATA
>VYWZ01000540.1:0-14683 GCA_008711595.1 Fusarium xyrophilum | reverse complement strand
CCTGGGTCCTATTTATTAGTTACTACTAGATTAAGGCTATAAAACATTTAAAGCTAAAAAGGCTATAAAGGTGGCTTTAAAGGCTATATTAAAAGACTTTCTTTAAGCCTAGCTTAATATAATAAGTTAATACTATAAAGATATTATTATAGCTAATAAGATATATATATAATAGTAACTAAGTAAGATTAAATAAGCTAATTAAAATATAATATTAATACTCTCCTAGTATAATTAGTACTAAATTAAAGTATAGTTATAGCGCATAGACTACTAAAGCTTATGGAAATGGCCCCTATTTATGCCCCTAACCAAGTAAAAAAGATCCAGTCTTTGGTGTGCTAATACAAATGACCGTCTTTATTCGATCCCGAGCCACGCGTCAAGCGTATCATCTCTTCTCGTGGTATCATTCAATCTCATAAGCATACATACATGATGAAAGGAGCAACCATCCATTTTCATTTTCGTAAACATTGGGTCGACAAAGGTAACCGATTAGCGACTGAAATGAGTAGAGTTTAGTCGTTCATGTCTGCCGAAGCACTCTCGCGAAGTTCGGCATACCGGCGCACGTCGAATCGCTTGCGTTCCCAGCCTTTCGCACGGAGTCGCTCTATCCGTGCCTGTAGCTCCGGTGAACGCGTTTTGTCGGCGTTCGGCGTAGTGGACGCAGAAGTGACCGTCTTCACGGTGACAGGCAACGGAGGTATGTCTTCAAACGGGGGGGTAGTGTGCTGTTGGCCGAGCTCTGCCTCGATGAAGTTGAGGTGTCGAAAGACTTGGCGTTGCAGGCTCGTTAGGAGGGCACTGTAGCGGTGGACAGAGCGAGCATGGCGGAAGGGATCAAGCTCTGGGTCTGTAGAAGGGGAGGCCTCGTTTTGCGCTGAGCGTGGAGTGAGGATCGACCGAGGCGCCTGAGTCAATGACCGCAGAGGTGCTGGTACAGGAGATGAATCTCCCCCAGAAATTTCCGGGAATGTTGAACGAGCAGGTCCTAAAAAGCTGCCTAGGCCAAGCGTGGGTGAGTCCGGACGTTCGAGAAGCTCCACGGGCACGTCGCTGAAAGTCACTCGCTTCTTCTTACGCTTAGAAGTGGGCACGCTTTGTATCGATGAGATAGACGATGCTGGAGATACGCTGTGAGACGAGGTCCATGTTGACGATACATGGGAGCTCACAGAGCTATCGGCAGAGTGGAGGCTTGGCAATGTTGTTGTAGTGTCAGACGGTCTTCTCAGTAAAGCTGGACCAACCGTTGAGTCTGCAGCATTGATGAGTGTTGAGGCACGTTGATAATGGTCCCGAGCCTGGTTGAGGAGTGTGGTTCGTGCTGGGGCGGCTTGATGAAGTACACGAGCAAGCATCTCTTGTGAGTTGGCTGCGTAAAAGTGAAGATATATCAGATATGCTGACTCAACAATGCTCTGGTTCTCATTAGAATTGTTTTACAATTGCTAATAAAGGATGACTTACGAAATCTTTGAGATTGTCCAGGATTTCACTGCAGCGGGTTGCACAGGGACGATAACGACGGTTAAGATATTCTCTCTTGACATCCGAAATCACCTTCGCCCACTCTGTGGAAGTGTAAGGCAGAACGTGCAGAGTCTCTGACAGAGCCTGGGGAAGCCATTCCGGTGAGTAAGTCTCTGTGACTGAAGCATGGCATGTCTCCATCCGAGGCGACATGGATAGTGATGATGTTCGTCAAGGCCAAGACGACGAAGTGGCTGTATGAAGTGGTTGAGGCAGTAAAGTAGCCGTGACGACAAGTGATATTCTTCAGTCAAGGTAGCCCGAAGGCTCGTGCCTGGGGTTATGGTCGTGGTCTAGAGGCAGAATGGATGGGGGGCGGTTCTGGGGGCGGTTCTGTGGGCGTTACAATATAAGAGTCCGGACTGAGAGCGGCGGCGCGTGTGTCGTGGCCAAGGTTTGTGTGGCCAATGTACCAATGTTCTGTTACCAAAATGGTGCCTTATCAGCTCAGCTCCTCGTGGTCAGTCTCATGAGTGTGTGCGAACTGGGGCCCAAGTATGACAGGTTTTGTGACGTGAAAGTGTCTTTTATGGTCCTCCCTGGCAAGTAGGGGCAAAGAGAGACAATTCTGAGTCGTCCCATAAATTGATTGGTAAGACAATGAAGGTATGGAGAAAATAGTTCCGTGAAACGAGGTGTAAGTGGGAGCCCCAGTGTTGTAAGAGCTGCACAGCGAATTCTTGATAACTCGTCGAGATACCAAAGACAAATATCAGAGCCTCTGAGGCCGACCGAGAAGTACCTTCACGTTAGAAGACGAAAACAAGTCGAAAATATTGAAAACCGTGCGATGATGGTGGTTGCGAATAGTTAATAGATGGACTGGAATTCAAGATATCCAAAAGCGGTTGGTGTTGAGCATATAAACGCCACATCGATGAACCATCTAGCCAGTGCCAAAGTTGTCCAGGTGACAAGCACAAATCAAATATTGTAGCGTCGATACCACTCCGTCGTCGGGAATACCGATCTCTGGGCAATGAAGATCATTGCTGGGCAGGGTCTCGTCGTTTGTGTCAGCGGCGCCGAGCTCTTTCAAAGAACAATGGGTAGCAAAATCGGCTCGAAGTGGACAGTGTGTGATTTGGAAGATGAGACGTGACGGCCATGAGTTACGTCGATCCTCGGGCCAACAGACTCTAACAAAGATAGACATAAGCACCACTCGCCATGGACTCACATAGCACACACGATCCGGGGATGACAGGTTCAACCTCAATATAAGCCCTCGCCCTTGTTTGAAGAGAAGGACTGATCTTGTTCTGTGACCCTATTCAGCTACTCGTGTGTTTAGGCGATGCCCTGACTGCATGGTTCCTGTCCAGGTGACATTGCACCCACCACTACCACCCCAAGGGTCTTTCCGTACTCTTGTCTCCTGTCCCTACAGTACTACTGAGTAATGAGAAAAACCCAGCAAGAAGAGCAGAGTGGTCCCACGATCTTGTGGGAGCCAAACTGGGGATGGAGGTGCCGCGCCGGCTGCACGAGCCTCAGACCCTTCCGTGGCCGGCCCAGAGGACCCACTGGGCCGTCTCTTGTCGCGCCGTCCTCACTCCCGCTTCGCTCTTTTCTCCCTCCAAGAAAAGAAAACCATCTTCAAGGAAGCACCCTGCTACTCCATAGACGGGACAGGTGGAAAAGGTGATGTAAAGAGGGGGATATGAATGAAACATTATCACACAAAACAGAGCAAAATGCACACAGTCGAACTGCACTTGCAGTCACTCGATTCGGCTTTGTCGGCCTTGTGGCGTGAACGACAAACGCCAATGTCTCTTTTCCAGAAGGTCGGGACCCTGAGGCCGTCAGAATCGGCACTTGAACCAAACTTCAGAGTTCCCCCTTCTGATGCAGGGGTGGTCATCAGGTAGCATCAGAAACTTAGAGCCCCTCCCGACTTGATTGACGATGTTTGCGACTTCAGGTTGGCCTGATGCAATGGTCACTTGCGGATGTGGCTATTGATCCGCCACATCCTGGGTACGTGCAACTCGGTACCTGCGTCTCTGATAGAATAAGACTCCGTTGGCTTGTGCCCTCATGGTACGTAGTCTCTCCAGTCCTGTGTTCGTCTTGATTTCAATTTCGGGGTCGCCATCCAAGCCCCTCAGCTCGAGAACGTTGGCTGGAGCCGTAAGCGGGGAGAGATTGGTCGCGGCCCGACTTCAAGTTTGTTCCGTAAATGAGGGACTACCTCTTTGCTCACAAGACGTACGCAGTCTCCATTGTTGCCCGTTAACGGCAACGTCCTCAAAAGCCCCAGCGCTGGAGGCTGGATGCTTTTCAACAGATAGGTAGTAGGACCCTAGAGCACCGCCATGTCGATCGGAAGCGTAGGGTTGTCATAGTGTTTGTTGTAGAGAGGAACAAACGTGGCTGCGCTAGGCAAAGGGGAAACAGGAAGAAAAAAAAGGTGACTACGATTGGCTTCACGGAACAACGTGTTTCCCCAACTTTGATACCCATGATTGACAATAAGTGGAATCATCCATTCATGTGAACAGTGACTTCGTGAGATGATCGTCCTTTCTATTAAGACTTGACGCCACGGCCATCGTTTAATTGTTTTATTGAGGTTCGTCACAAAGAACTCATACTGTCGAACTGCCGTGAGCTGACTCTTCCGTCCCTAGAGTCGCCCCGACTGCTGCTGGTGTGGTTTCAGGGTTGGCATCCTCAACTTCTTTCTCTGCATCCTTTACCTCATCGCCCTTGATGCCACGGACAACCCTCAGGCCCTCGGCTTGTCTGGTCATCTCGTCAAGCTCTCGCTTGCGTTGAAGCCGAACCTTGATCTCCTTGGCCATGTCGGACATGGTGACAAGAATACCCTCCTTCTCGGGATGGCCTTCTTGGAGTCCCATCTCCTTAATCTTGACCTTGCCTGACTTGACTTCGTCTTCGCCGAGGAAGATAGCAAATGGCACACCATTGGCCTCGGCGGCCTTGAATTGTGCGGGCAACTTAGGCTTGACTTTGTAAAGAAACTCTGCCTGCGATAGATAGCACAGTTAGTCAGTCCTCTGCTCCCTGGAATAGTAAGGTTCGTGGTAAAGTCAACTAACCTTGATTCCAGACTCCCATAGCTTAGCGCACACTGACATACGTTCTTTCAGATATCCCTGACCAAAGGCCATGACATAAACATCGACATCATTGTTACGCACAGCAGCATTCTTCTCAGGGGACATCTTGGCCTTGGTAATAGAGAAAATTCTGTCGACGCCAAAGGAGATACCGACGCAGGGGATTTGGCTCTTGCCAGAAAACATGCCAACAAGGCTGTCGTACCGGCCACCGGCAGCCACACTTCCTACACCGACCGTGGGGTCGTCGGAACGGTCGTCATCATCAGAGCCCTTCTTACCCTTCTTCTTGGAAGGCTTAGACTCAGCATTCTCCTGCCCAGGTGTGACCTCAGGAGCAGAGCCCTGGGTGACGACCTCGTAGATAAGTCCGGTGTAATAGTCGAGGCCTCGAGCCAAGCTGAGGTCAAAAGAAATTAGATCCAGGCAGTCGAAGGCCTCTAGATACTCGAACAGCAGAGCAAGATCTTCCATTCCCTTCTTCATGGATTCGTTTGCGGCCAAGCTCTCTGTGCTCTGAAGCTTCTGCAGCAGATCCTGCTTGCCCTTGAGAACAACCCACTCTCCGATTCGGTCAGCGACATCGCCGTCAAGTCCCTTTTCCTCGGTCATCTCCTTTCGCACATCAGCCCAAGGCAGCTTGTCGAGCTTGTCGACGGCCGAGGAAATGGTGCGGATCTTGTCCTCAGGGACTCCACAGACTTGGAAAATACCGTCAAGAATCTTTCGGTGATTTAGCTTGATCGTGTATCCACCGTTCCAACCAAGTCCCTCAAATACTTCTGTGATGATGCGGATGACTTCGGCGTCGGGCAGCATGGGGTCGTAGGTACCGGCAATATCGAAATCGCACTGGTAGAATTCTCGCATGCGACCTTTGGTCATGGCAGGTTGGTCTCGGCGGTAGACCTTGGCGATGTGATATCTCTTGATGTTTTGAATCTGCTTGTTCATGGCTAGGAAGCGGGCGAAGGGGACTGTCAAGTCATATCGAAGAGAGCAGATCTCACCACCTTGATCAGCAAGGTCGTAGATGAGCTTGCTGTCCTCTCCATATTTTCCAGCGAGGATCTCTCGGAGCTCAAAGACGGGGGTATCGATCGTGACTCCCCCGTGACGCTTGAAGACTTGTGTGATGGTGTTGAAGATGTGGTCACGAATAACCATATCCTTCCCCTCCCCTTGGATGGCGTTAAGGGATGGTCTCTGCGGTACGATTGATTTCGATCACTTACAGTCCTTTGTACCCTTGGGGGTCTTGAGCTCGAATTTATTCTTGGGCGCCATTTCGAGTGATGTGGGAGACTCTAGAGTGGTGGCGGTGGAAGAAGAGGAAGAGGAAGAAGCGTAGCGGGGCAGGGAAAAGACTTTGACGGAGGGGTCGAACCTTGAATGACGATACCTCCGAGTAAGAGCAAGACAGGAAGGCGCAGGTGTGGACGACAGTGGTCTTGCCGGAATGCGGCTCAGGGAAAGGGATTTGATTGGGGTTGGCTTTGGCCTCATCTCCCTATCATTCGATGCGAGGACGCGACTGCCTCAGACGAAATTGAAGCTTTGGAATCCACCACAAAAATGGAGGCCGGTGCTCATCATGCGAGCGGCGGGACGGGGACACCTAGGTATGCGTCACACTTTAGATGCAGACAAGAACCGAAGTCAATCGCGCATGTTGAAACCTTTCCAGTGGGAGAAGCAATCGACCAAGCAGCCAAGTTAGCCCAAGAGAACTAGTTGGTGGGGCATATGGGGAGCCCACACTGCACTAATTGGCTTGGATTTACGGGTGTTATCAGATCCAATATCTACCTTGTTGTTCTGAAAAAATATATGACTGCGAATGGAAGTGTAAGAAAGCTTGGAGAGAAGAGGATCTCGTATATTCACTTATACGGGGAGGAGACAATACGTATTATATTAATACAAGTTCGAGGTTATATAGGGCACCGAATCCAGCGCGAAGATATCTAGATGTGCAGGGTAAATATATACTTTATGCTTTATAGGTACTTTATTAAATATAGATGTCACAACGATCCAGAACTTGAGAGGAGTTTGAATTAGAGGGTTTATAGAAATTGACAAAGCTTGTGCGCTTATCATTATGGATAACTTAATCGTAGTGTGAAGTGACAAGGAGTTCATTAACAAGCAACGCTATAATTATAAGTCTTATCAACCCAAAGAGCAACCCGATACTATCAGCATAGTTGCTCATTGCAGGAGGTACTAATAGATATTTACACAATAAATAAGCACAAGATCTAGATATGTATAATACATATATCCAATTGCTATTGTTGTTTTATTAGATCACTAGTCACATTGTAGGATTAGTAGCCATCTATCCTTCGCCTTTTGTCGTTGAGAAGGTGAACTTCAGGTGTTCAACACTTGCATATGTTTTTGGGGAAGTTAAATAAATGCAGTTTCTCTGAAACTCATCATGTTGGCCGAAGTGATCCTTCCATTCATACTTGTCCAATGCGACAATCCGGCACACACGATAACCAAGAAACGGGACATCAGCCTCATCCCATGCTTCCTGAGATGACGGGACGCTCACCAGAGTACATACGCGTCAGATTTAAAGTCATCCTTCCGCGGACCCCATGCCCCAGAAATGGTACGCGAGCGGCGAGTACTGTGGCGGGATGTCTGGCATGACACCACCAACTCATATTGGATCGGAATCGTAATTCCATCCGAACCCGAAGAGCTTACCCGAGGCGAGGAGGGAAATTAGGGACCGGTATCATATCAAGCTGGCGCTATTGGCTGGGCCAACCTTACCTTAAGGAACACACACATAGTAATTTAGGACAGGACAGTTCACCAAGTCCATGACGGGCATCCAGGCAGAAAGACGACTTTGTACAGTACAAACCTCCTGAATATAGGTATGGTTGATGGGCGATGTATGTAGTTCATTGTCAGCGGTCAATGAAGCTTATTTGGGAAGATATCTTGCGTCCCTACGGATACTTAATTAGTTGCATCCTATCCATATATCATACAACTCCATACTCCATACATGTACGCGTACTCGGTCCCTCTTCACAGGCTCTTAGTCAAAACATGGTCTGTGGTGACCAAGGCATTAGCATGCTGACAGACAGGAATTGGCTGATGAGAAGTGTTCAAAAGATCGGATCCAATCTCAAGAATACACTCGTTTATACTGCGCCGTTGATCACCACAGGCACCCTTCATCGACCGCCGTCAGTTCAAGGCCTGTCACGTCAAGAATCACCAGTTTCTTACTCCATACTTTGATGCCTGCCGGTCTCGTATCTCGTATCTCGTATCAACGACTTCCCGATACGGTGATACACTAACTGAACAAGTCTGGGCTGTAACAACTATACTTACAGTCTTCCTGCCCAGTATCAAGTGCATCAGTTGATGTCTGCCTATATCAGTCAACTATCGATTCCTCTTCTTCCTCTACACAGATTACTCTTATAGCCAATACGCGACTTTGAGAGCTCCTCCGATTCACATGAATGTCCTCATTTGGAATATCGAACCTGCTGTCAAGGACCCCATACGTGAAGGTGTCTAAGTTTCGTCGCCATCATGGCTGTTGATCATCGTGACAAAATCGAGAAGTCTGCCAACTCTCCTTCTTCAGAGCCTCAAGGCACATTAAGATATGATGCAAAAGAGGACGGGTTGCAAGCCAAGGCAAAAGCCCGACCTGAGCGGACAGCAAATTTCAAAGATTACCTGGTGAGTAACCCCCTGAGGGCGCGATGTATCAATGACACTCTTAACATAACTTGTAGCGGATATTCTCCTACGCAACAAAATGGGACTTCTTTGCATATGCTGCAGGCTTTTTTGCAAGCATTGGAGCAGGGGTTGTAAGCTGCCCCAAAACTCGGTATCAAGATAAGATCATTAGCTGACACGTCTTTTAGACGCTGCCATTAATGAATGTAGTTTTTGGTAAACGCATTTACGACTCCTAACTCTGAATCTGTTCCTGACGACATCGCTAGGGCAATTCGTTGGCAGCTTTACAGAATACTTTATGCCAGACAGCACAACATCGCAAAGTGATTTCAACAAAAGCATCGATAAGTTGGCGTTGTACATGTTCGCCCTGTTTCTGGGTCGTTTCGTGCTCAGCTCTATCAACAAGGTATGATCGATCAACTAACTCTCCATCTTAGCACTCGGCCTCATCTGACCACCTCTAGTTCGTCTTCCGTATGATAGGCATCAGGCTATCATCCGCCATCAGACTTCACTACCTACAAAGACTATTCGGTCAATCTATCCATGCCCTCGACTCAATACCTCCAGGCTATGCCACAGGCACCATCACATCTACAGCCAATGTCCTGCAGCTAGGCATATCAGAAAAACTTGGCACCTTTGTTGAATACAGGTCAACTATTGTAGCTGCGATCATTATAGCATCCGCTAAGAATTGGTCCCTGACTCTAGTCACATCTTCAGTCGTCCTATACCTTTTTCTTGTCTTGGGCATATTTCACCCATGATACTCAAGGTTAATGCGCTCATCACAAAGGTTGCAGTACCCTTGCCCTTTCAAAAACCTCGATGCTGACCAGGAATCAGGCAGAGGGCAGAGCTGGTGCGGTTACTAGCAAGGCTTTGGCGAGCGTCGAAATGGTGGCCGCGTGTGGTGCAGAATCACAAATTTCCAGGCGATACGGCCAGTTCGTCGAGGAAACCCACCAACATGGTAAACTTCTCTCTCCCCTCGTCGGAGGACAACTGGGTCTGGTGGTGAGTACCAAGATGGTGACTGAACTTCAAGCTGCTGACATGCGTAGTTTTTCGGGCTATATGCTGGCTTCGCACTTTGTTTTTGGTTTGGTGCAAAGTCGTACTCTGAGGGAAGATTGGATAACGTGGGAGATGTCCTTGTGTGAGTCCGTCTATATGATAGACGATAATGTGCTGATAGCTTTAGCGTATTGCTCTCTGTTATGATTTCTACTTTCCCTCGAACGAACATCTACGCCGCTGCTAGCTGTGGGAAAAGCCACCGTGGCAGCCTGCGAATTCTTTGTTGTTATCGACGCTCCGCAGCCTGCCAAGGGTACTCTGAAGGATCCCCATGTCTCTTCGACACAGGATATCATTTTCGAGGATGTTACCTTTGCTTACCCCAGCCGGCCTCATGTCAAGGTGCTAGATGGCCTAGACTTGCGTATAGAGGCTGGAAAAATCAATGCGATTGTCGGGCCGTCCGGGGGAGGCAAATCGACCATTGTTGGGCTCATCCAGAGATGGTATACCTTACAGGATCAACACGTTCTTGCCAAGGTCATTGAGAAAGAGAAAAAAGGGGATCGTAAGAACAAGAAAGAGGAGAGTGATGAGGATGTTGACGCAGAAAACGTGGTTGATAACGAGCCTGAAGAAACAGGACCTGTCGTCGAAGTCCACGGGTGAATCTTGACAGCAGGCCAATTATTGGACGACATCGATTTGAAGTGGTGGAGGTCCCAGATAGGTCTCGTCTCGCAGGAGCCATTTCTATTCAACGATACGATCTATAAGAATGTTGCCTATGGTCTGATCGGAAGTCCATGGGAAAAGGAGACCGAGGACAAGAAGAGAGAGCTTGCTAGGGAGGCTTGCCGAGAATCATTCGCCGACGAGTTCATTGATCGGCTGCCAGATGTAAGTTGTGACCAAACCTTGGCGAAAACCCATCAAGGCTAACACATGCAAGGGGTTGGATACGCTCGTTGGCGATAGTGGTGCCAAACTCTCCGGTGGACAGGCTATCGCACGATCTATCGTGCGAAAACCAAGTATACTTATACTAGACGAGGCCACGAGTGCTATCGACGTCCGTGGTGAGAGGATTGTTCAAGCGGCCCTCGACAGAGCTGCGAAAGACCGGACCACTATCACGATAGCCCATCGACTGTCAATCATCAAGAAAGCAGACCGTATCAGCGTCTTGAAGAAGGGCAAAGTCGCTGAATCAGGTACACATGACAGTCTCATGACAATCGAGGGCGGAGTCTACTCAGGGCTTGCGCGTGCACAATCCCTATCGCTTGGAGAACCCACAGATGCAGGAGATGAGTCGGCTGAAACTGAGGACAAGCCCGTCCTGGCCAGCGTGACGAGCGTTGCAGCTTCCGAGGTCGGCACGTCGACGGAGGCTCCTAAAGACAAGGCACGGAACTGCTTTGCAAGCTTTGGTCGATTGTTCTACGAGTCAAAGAATGTGTGGCCAGCGTTTTTTCTGACTCTACTTACCGGTGCCTGTGTGGGAGCTGGAGTACCATTACAAGCATGGATTTTTGGGGAGATTATTGTTTCTTTCAACGACATAGGGACTGGCTCGAACATATCCGGGAGCAACTTCTGGTCACTCATGTTCGTCGTCCTGGCTTCAGGAATCGGAATCAGCTACTTTGTAGTTGTCTTCGTCGCCACTCGGATGTCATCTACGATACGCGTGAAATACCAGAAGCAATATTTTGATGCGGTAATGTTTCAGAAAATTTGTCGCGCTCTTCAACGTGGTTGGAGCAATATCAATTGCGTTCGCTTTCGCATGGAAACTGGCTCTTGTCTCATGCTGTGTCGTGTTACCCATAATGATCGTTTCAGCTTACTGGCGCTTCAGATACGAGCTGGCATTCGAGAAGATGAACAATGATGTCTTTGCAGAGAGCTCAAAGTTTGCATCCGAGTCAATAGGTGCATTTAGAACGGTTACTTCGCTAACACTGGAAGATTCGATTTGCCTCCGATATCAGAACCTACTCAACGAACACGTTGTATCAGCATACAGAAAAGCCAGATGTGTGAGCATACTCTTTGGTTTCTCTGATAGTGCCAGTATGGCATGCCAAGCTCTGAACTTCTGATGGGGGGGCCGTCTTTTGTCAAGACATGAAATCGGTCTAGTTGCTTTTTTCGTCTGTTTCAGTAAGTGAACTTTATGACTTTCTATATTCGAGTAGCGCAGATGGAGATTCAAACGCTTCTGACCCTTACTTACATCTCACAGTGGCCATTACAAACGGAAGCGAGGCAGCCGGGCAAGCCCTTGGCTTTGGTCCAAACAGTGCGATGGCTTCTGCAGCAGCGAATCGTATTCTAAACATAGGAGAGAGCAGACCACGAGACAAGGTCTCTACCTCGCAGGAGATCCCAGTTACAGATAGATGGTGGAATGTCGATTGAGCTGGACAATATCGCCTTCAAGTACCCGACCAGGAGTACACCCGTTTTCAAAGGATTGAGCCTGAAGATTGAGAAGGGCCAGTTTGCTGGACTCGTAGGCGCCTCAGGCTCAGGAAAGTCATCGATCATTTCGTTACTTGAAAGGTAAGTTGCTCGACACAACTTGCTGTTACATTGTACCGTGGCTGAAGAAACAGATTTTACGACTTGGACAAGGGCCGGCTCCAACTGAACGGCAAGAATGCTACCGACATCAACCTGTACGAATACCGAAAGTACTTTTCTCTTGTGGCCCAAGAAGCCACCCTGTTCCAAGGCACCATCAAGGAGAATATCTTACTTGGAGTCGACCCCTCAGCAATCACCGACGAGCAACTACACCAAGCGTGCCGTGATGCCTCGATCCACGATTTTGTCGTCTCATTACCGGACTACAATACAAGCATTGGATCACGTGGTATATCACTTTCAGGTGGTCAGAAGCAGCGCGTGGCGATTGCTCGCGCTCTGATTCGCGACCCAAAGGTCCTACTTCTCGACGAAGCTACGAGCTCCCTTGATTCGGAGAGCGAAAAGCTACAGAGTAGTCCAGTCGGTGTTCGAAAGAGCTAGTGAGGGACGCACGATGCTCGTGGTAGCACATCGGCTGGCCACAGTGCAGAATACTGATGTGATCTTTGTCCTGGGGAATTGCCAATTATTGGAACAAGGATGTCATGCAGAGTTATTGAAGAGGCGAGGCGTCTACTGGAACATGGTGAGTACATATTCTTGCTTGGCGACTGAGATGGCAGGAGTGTGCTAATTGAATATAGTGTCAAAGCCAAGCCTTGGATCGTTAATAACGGAAGCGAGTGCAAAATAAAATATCCCAATCGCTCTCTACTCTATGTTCGATCCTGGAAAAATAAGGGGCATGGATATGACAAACTCCTGAACTCAGCTCCCTCCTCTTACACTTTGTCAATGTCTGGAGCCCTGTTGTAGATGACATCAAACAGAGATACAATAAAACACGACCACCATCACACCTTGTTAGTATTGAACATGCCGTCAATCTCGCTAAGGATGTCTCCCGCATGCGTCATAACGAAATCATGGCTCCCTGGAAGAATTCGCCAGCGCACATGGTGCTCACCGCCAACGAGGGATAGTGCATCCCGGCGATAGGACTCGGGATCAATAATCTCGTCAGATCTAGCTAGTAAAACAGCCGTAGTGCCAGGAGCACGCTTGGACAACTTGGCCCAGGCTTCATGCTGATCGGTCAGGGGTGCAAAGCGAATGCTCGACATGAACGCGGGGACGAAGCCACTGTGATGGGTGACCATCCAGCGCACATACTCCATGACACGTTGCTCCAACGGCGTAACGGCCTCACCGGATGCTGGAACCACCTCTGCCTCGGCAACATTGAGTGGTGGCGTAGTGACAGCCTCTACGGGCGTCTTGGGAGGTGGCTTGGCTGAAGCGGCAATAGGCTTTTGAAGACGACTGCGTGTAGCAACGGCCAGAATGCGCTCCGGGACGAGGCCAGAGACGAAGAGGAATCGAGATACGCGGCCAAAGGAGGCGGCGCGGATTAAACCTGCAGGCGCGAGGAGCACGAGATCGCGCACGAGGTTAGGAAACGCATTGGCAAAATGAACTGCGATGCCACCGCCGAGAGAATAGCCAACAAGGCGAAAGGCGCCTGTACCGGTCCATGCAAGAGGGCTAGAAGCCAAGACAAGCAGCATTTGGGAGACGTAGAGACGGGCATCGTGTGGAATATCAGCTACACCATCGGAGAAACCACGCCCAAAAAGATCCTCGAGAGACATTAGTCAAGCTGGAGAGGCGGAGTAGGTAGCAGGATGCTTACAAAGAGCATCACACGATAGCCGCGCTTGACGAGCCCAAGAGCTACAGGCCCGAGAGTGATGCAGGGTGTGCTGATGCCGTGCACAAACAAGACCTTTTCACCATTCTCAGGGCCAAACTCATAAACACGAATGCTTCCGTACTATGTCCGTGGTCAACATGGTTCTTTCTGGGTATCAGGCCGTGAGATAGTGGCTTACTGGGGTTTCTACATCTCGAGCGCCAGGAAACTGATCAGGTTGATAAACAAGGTTCTTCAACTTATCAGCATTGGCCTTGTCGTACACGCCCGCCTTGAGCGGATTGCGAATGGTTTTCGGGCGCACGGGGTAGAGAAGTGCGCAGGCGATAGCGAGAAAGGCAACAGTTGAGAGAACAGTCGTTGTGACCACGAGGGCCGTTGACGTGTCTTGAGGAGACATATTTGTGGGATACTGGATGGTAAGAAGAGCTAGAAGCTGATGGGCTGGCTGGTGAAGAGAAAGGGTGAACACTTGTTCGGCCACTGTGTGAGATTGGCTGATTAGGTCTGTATGTGTAGGTTGGTTGATCGACAGGGACAAGAAATAGAATGAAAGATACTGTAGTATGTACAAAAAGGGTTCCAGCTTTGCAGGTCTGAGGGATAAGGTCACGTCACCAAACGGACGGGCTTTTCCACTGACTGAGCTGAGAGCTATCTAGCTAACTAAGTAGCCTACGGAAGTCTATAAGGCTTATAGTTCTAAAACCTAAGATATTATAAGTATATACCTTCAATCTATTTCTACAAGTAAGAAAGTGCCTCTATAATTGTATAAAAAAAGATCTAACTATTTAAATATAAAAAAAGATTTAACTACTTTTAACTTAATAATATATTATATAATTCAAATTTCTAATTGTTATAAATAAATTGAAAGCTTTATTTTCTCTTTTTTTTAAAGTTTATTATGATTAATAAATAAGAATTATCTTTTTATTTATTAAATACTTTCTTTTAGTTATATTAGATTTATTTA
>VYWZ01000539.1:0-15257 GCA_008711595.1 Fusarium xyrophilum | reverse complement strand
GCAAGTATTTTAAGCACTGAAGATGGCAAAGCCAAATCTCACTTCTGCTGCTGGCGATGCACCACGCCATTTTCCTATCCAAGACGAGCTCCAAGAATGAATCGATACCACAAGGATCCAGTTCGGTATCCCACTAGCGGTAGCGTCAGTAATAAGACTTATGCTTTACAGCTATTTTCCTGGAAAACCCACTTCGCATGTGGTCAGCGCAGCGCGGAGGCCTATGGTAAGGATGCAGATCCTGGTATCTGAACGTGATCTTCCCTAGGGCCTTGCTTGAGTAGCCATGAATTGAGCTCCGAGAAATTGTCGACATGCAGCCCGTATATGAGTATGCTGCTATCATGCAAGGTCTTGCAGGAGTCTGATGGGAGACTCTGTGTATATAGCTTCCCTGCTAATTGTTAGCAAACAGATCCTCAGAACGCCTGAAGTCAATTTATGAGTCGATTGTCTTCGTATTTATTGACATCTTTGCCCTCAGCATGTTTGTTAGCTTCTGCTAGGTACCAGAGATCTGGAAACAGGAGGTCGAAGTAGCCATTCCGCCGCTTTGGCTATCAGCTTGGCTGCTGGCATCTCTCAACTTAGTGTATATACACTACGAGAACCGTAAGCGTAAGGCGTTCCTAGACGAGAGCAGGCATCTACTTAACGAAAATGACTATCATTTCCGCGATCTGACTGATAAGCAAAACCCCTTCGTTTCCAACATGCTCTAGTTAGGGAGGATAAGCCGCGCATGGCTTGCACAGCTATTGACCCCGTGCCAATAATGGCCAACCCGCTTTCATCAGAAGTTGACCATGTTATGCTTCTCCGCCAGAGACGCTCTAGTCTGAGCGAGTAGTATACATTACGGAGCTCTCAGGCCTATCATGGAGACTAGTATAGCCTGGGAGCCCGGGAATTTGAGGGTTAGGTAAAAACCCAATCGAGATACAGATCCATTGTGCCGAGACAACGAATGGCTCAGATTCCATGTCTCCAGGAAGAGTCCGGGTTAGAGTAGCGTTCCGGCGACTTAACCTGAGCCGAAAAGTCTGCCTAAAAGCCGAACTTCTTAGCAGTTCCTCCAATATAAGAATGAATTCTTTCCCCCACAGGACTATACAATATTTAGTTTATCAAAGACACATGATATACTAAAGTAATCACTATTCGTATTTTGGGATAGAACTTGACTCTTCTAGTAAGAAAAGATAAGAATATCCCTTCACATCACATATGACAACTGGATATCGGTGCCAATACCAGGTAACTCCCCAGCCTCTAGCTCTGTTAATCACGACTAGGTCTTCTTTCGGATGACCAGAACCAATGATCAACACTTTGATCTCAGAGCCAGGCTCCAGATTAAATTTCTTCTCGCAGGCCCAAAACTCGACATAGGGCAATCTATTTTACGCTCTCCGAATCGCAGGGCCACAGTCACACTGACTACATGATTCAATAAACCCTTGAGTCTCGGCATTAAACAACTATGAGTTCCCTTGATATTAGTCTGGTTTTTTACCATCTGGATCTCTACTCCGACTTGAGATATTAAATATAATAACGGGCTTTACTCGCGCCAATATATGAGACAGCTCCCTCCAAACTTTGTCCTGTGCTTGGGCACCCGCATCACTCAACACAAAACTCGAGACTCTGTTCACGTTAGTGTCTGAAACTTCCTGGCGAAGATCACTTACTCTCCAACCTTGCAGTCTGAAAGATACTGCCCATGAGTCTCCGGATCTCCCTCAGCTGCATGAACCAGATTACGACTCCCAAGTTCCGTCTTCCTTGCGATGTACCGTCGGCCAAAGGCTGCAAACAGTCCTGACTTTTCGCCGTTGCCCATGTTTGTCTTGACCCAGCCAAGATTGACGACAGATACGATCACCTGGCCGTCCTTCTTAGGGCTCGTGAATCAGCTTCTTGACCAGTCCGCTCTGGGTTCAGAATCGGGAGAGAAGCCATCTGTTCTACCATCATCGTCGAAACTCCACCGAGGACCTACACCAGCGCCACGGTACAGGGACATACAGCCCCAACTCACCAGAAGTCCCGCCCAGCCTGGAGTTCCGATGCCTGCTCCTGTTTGGGGTAAAGATACAGACCTAAGGGAGTCTGTGACCCTTCATGATCCTCCACTGTCAGAAACCCCGCCAATTCAGACAGAGACATCTGAAATAAACACTGCAGACCCCAATTCACTACCCTCCACGATACCATTCGTCGACACTCTCAACCATTATGTCCAATCGTTAATACCTTCTTTGAAATCCGCTTTGGCTATCCTTCGCAAGTCCAAGGTTACATATCATCCCATACAGATAATACAGAGCCCAGGACACTCTATACAGTCTTCCATCAACTCTCAGCCCCTCGCTGTCCCTGACCCAATCGCGCACCCTCTTGCCATCGCGCGTAGGCTCATAGAGATCGCGCTGGGTTTACAGCACTTATATGAGATCGACTCATCTGAGGGCATGTCTCTCTTACTTAGGTCATCTCGGCAGGCTTCGCAAAGGTATTTTGACGCGGCCATCCGCTATGTCACTTCTCAAGATCTTCTGGTCGCCTCGGACGATGGCCTTGAGATTCTCATGCCCGAGGGCCTCTACCATATCAACTCAGGAAACCTCAAGTCTGGCTGGTTGGCATTTCGTCGCGCTATTAGTATCGCGCAGCTTTTGGACCTAATCCGTCGGTCTCAGAGGTCCAGTGCGATATACGAACCCAACCATGCGAAGTCAACACTTCTCTGGTCCCGACCGATCTTTGTCACTCATGCTGGTCGTTTCATCTGCTGCCATCGATTATATTGTCGCATCCGACGTTGTTGCGGCAGAAAGTCCATCAGAGAGACTAGATCAACTAAATACAGTGATTATGGGCCGGCTCGTCTCCCGAAATCAACGCATCGCTGCCACAGATCCGACACAGGCTCTTCAAAGTGAACTCATGGAGACGATCATTAACTGCATAGAATCGCTTCACTACTCCCTGCAATATGGTGGCTCTCATCTCACTTAGGCGAGTTTGTCACAGACATGTCCACCTCCGAGGCTTTTGGGCTCCTAGCACAAGTGAACCATGCTCGTCTTCTACTTATCCTCCATCTGCCCTATGTCCTTCAGTGCCTATCGTCGCTGCAACCAGGAGACGCGGACAACATGTATAAGGCGGTAAACTCAAGCCGGGATATACTGTTTCAATTCATATTGTACCGTAAATTCAACCAGGTATCCACGTGCTGTCGTGCTGTCGACTTCAAGGCCCTCACAGCCTCGGCCTCCTTGCTCCTTGCGCATATTGTTAACCCCCTGGACCACAGTGCACTGGCGCGCCAGCGCTTATAGGACGTAGGACTCGTACGGATAACCATGAGGAGCATAGAGAGCATTGTCAAGTCTTCAGCTGATTCACAGTGCGAGACGGAGCTGCGGGTGCTAGAATAGTTACAAGAGACTGAAGCTAGCGCAGCAGACGGAGTCCTACACTTACTTTGCATCAGTGAATTAAAGTCCCAGGGAGAATGCTGCATATTTGAGGAAGGGCTTAATCCCGAGTTTGCGGCCCCTTATCTTGGTAGACTGCGAGTGAATAGTACAGATAGGGAAAGGGCACAGACACCTCTAACCGAGTATTCGCCGGTCGCGAAGGATACGGGGCGTGGCCTTTGCATGATACGCATCGCGTAATGCTCTCCCTGATAGGAATCTCCATTGTTGACACGGTGTATCATGGAGCAAGTGGCGACGGGAGCCAGAGTGATACAAATCTCGCTGCCCGCGTGTCACATGAAGTGCTTGTGCCAGGCAGCCCAGGCCCGTACCCAGACTCGAATACTTAGGAGACCCAGGACTTAGTACCCTCCGAGTTTTTAGGGTGCTAGTTACGGCAGCTGGTGATTTCATACTCCCACAATCATATTTGCAGAGTATTAAGAAGTAAGTGAGCGATTAATTAGCTGAACTACTGGCCCTTGCTGAGACTAGTTTTGGGACACGAGTGGAGCGAGAGAGCCCTCCGCCAGGGGCCTCCTGAGGAATATACGTCATTCTGTTAGAGCAGCTTAAGTCTCATCAAAGTCGGGCATTAGAAAGATGCCGTCCCGCGGAGTACCTGCAGTATCCCTGTTGCCGCTCCGGAGTTTGTGAGGGGGTTAGGTCATTCGAGTCAATCAGCTTCGTTCAGTTCAGTCGAATGAAGCAGAATGGCCAAGCGCCGAGGGGTACTTTTATAGACACGGACACAGGCACCACTGCCCTATATTCCCTATAGCGACATCATATATCGTTAAGATTTATTTGTGTAATGGATTCATGCATTTCTCTTAGCCTCTAATACTCTGTTACCTCTAGTTTATCCATGCCAATTTAGACGAGGCTATTACCGCCCAAAACCCCAAAAATAGCTCCTTACCTTTTTGAGTGATGGACTTGCTCTCTCTGGTGAGGCAGATACTTCAGAGCGCTTTGCCGAGCAGCAGTTACAGGTATCGAATCCAGAAAGTCGCGAATGTTATGTCTCCAACTAAATTACATTTACCCTAGGCGTCGCACTCTTAGAGCTATTCTATGGCTGACGTTAGTAGAGTCGTAACTTTAAGGGAGGAATGCGAGTCTAGTTATGGGCTTAGTTCAAAACATTTCATAGTCACACTAACACCCTACACATTCAGCCATTCCATTTATCTCTAGGATAAGTATAGCGCATGTGATTGGAGCATTTAAATGGACATAATACGAAGGTGGGCGTCGTGAAACGGCTCAGCTTATGCAGACTCACTCACTCGCTCTGTTAGGTAATGACATGCATGCTGTCAAGTCTAAACTTGCTTTCCGTCAAGCACCTCATAAAAACATCTCAAAATTACCTTCATTCTTTGCGTCGAAGACGACAAACCATACCCCCCGCCACCAATTCCCTGAAAACTCATGTTCCCTCAATGTCTCCAGCCAGCAATGGGCGACATCCTCCGGTGAATTACCGTAAAAAGTCACAGCCTAGAGCATCAAGCACGAGCATGTCATGATTGTGTTTCGCCGCCACGCGCAAACAGAGTCTCATTTTGGCCTTTCTGATATCGCGGTCTCGATCATTGGCAAAGACGCTCTTTTCGAATACTCCAGAACTGGACCTGCGCATTCTATCCTTGCGAGGTTCGTTGGTGAAAAGGCAAACTGGTGGACCTCTCAAGGCAGCCACAGTCAGGGCACTCAGCACGGGAAGCTCCCTTGCAGGGAGTGACGATATCTCGTGGCCTGAGGATAGATCATCACGTATAATGAGTGTATAGGGGCTATAGAGAGCCTCGTCTCTTTCGAGTGGGTAGTGCTTTTTATTGAGACTCAGTGTGAGGGTGCTGCGGTAGCAGAGTGCTTCTTCTTGTGCCATGGCACCATTGAGCCATCCTCTAATTAGGAGAGTGACGATTCGCAAAGTTGACGACAATGGGAGGCTGACTCTTTGGGCCAGTGTCAGCTTGCGCCCTGCGACAGAGCTCGATGGCAGCGTTGAGCGTATCATCATTGATGACCTTGATGGTAGCAGGCTGTCCGTAGGATGGACAGTGGGCAGGGTAAAGACGAGTAAGAGAGCCGGACGAGTACTTGACCGAATGGCTCGCCAAGTCGTTTGTTCCCAGTTCTTTGAGCAGGCTGCGTGAGATGTCTAGAGTCTCCTGTGCAATAGCTCTCAGTTCTTCCCTCTGGTCACTGTCATAAGAGAGGGATGGGACTGGGTGTCTAGAAGATTGGCCATGTCGCCTCTCGTCTAGAAATGATGATCTCTTCATGCTTGGGTAAAAGTCTGATACGAGTCACTCTTGAGTCTACCGACCGGAGCGGATTGAGACTCTATCTAATACATCCACGCCAGCTCTAAAGATTTGATTAGATAAGTACCTATGATCGAAACCCGGTTTGAAGGCGGGTGAATCCGCAGCCTCGCCACGTCAATCGATATGCAGTAAGATGTCTTGAATGTTGAAAGAGCCGACCAGTGAGCTGGTAAGTCAGCAACGCCACGCTTATGCATAATAGAGCATGACTCGGTTATTCACACAACTGTGGAGCCCTGAAGCCAATCAAGTTGTAGTACCGAAGGGTTGGAGGATTACGCACTCTCACAGGGGGGTTGAATCACAGTATCACACTCGCTAGACTTTTAAATGAAGCATAAATAAATATAGGCGAATGCAACATATTCAGGTGCTGAGTCCTGTTTTGGGTAATTGGTACATAGGTTCAGAGCCGTGGTTGACTTACGTGTCTGTCTGTCAGAAGCTCAGTTATCAAAACCCGCATGTGAGCACGCTTATCTTCCCCCCGAGAGCTGTATGCACTCGCCTGCGTCTGCGTCTGAGTCAAAGTCAGTAATCTCCCAACCACCTCGAATTTCATTGGTTCCTTAACTTCCATTTGATAAGCCGCAGAGCTCTGAGAGTTGATTTGATCATGCCAGAGAAGTTTCATAATACATGAATGCAAATTGAAAATGTAAAAAGCTCAACGGAGTAGAAAGGCACTGGACCACGTCAACGATATCTAGGACTTTCGACATACATGAATGTTCAGACAACTCAACAACCGTGAGGCGAAAACTTGGATGGCAGCGAGCTGCCTAATCTGTCTTGCTCATAGCATCCAGAGGCTCCGGACTCCGGAGCCCGGACGTTCTGATCCGCTAGCTGGCTATTGTTGAAACAGGCAACGCAGCTTGGTAGTTAATTGTACTTATATGGCTCTGCAGATCAGCTCATCATGGCACTTAGAGCCGCACCGACATGAGACAACTCCAATTGTGTTTGAAGACTCAAACTCTTTTCTCACCAAAAGGACTTTGTTAAAATATTTAACATCTCAAAGTAACAAGTCTCAGCCCTCGTGTTCCATGACTACCATGCCTATTGTAGGTACGTGACTCAGTTGCGCTTCATGCAATGGTGCTGATGATGAGTTTAATAGCGGATGAAGTGCCTTAACCGAAGTGATCCAGACTACAAGGATCGAAAGATATACCCCTTGTCACATTCATCTTTGTAAATCCAATCCACATTTTTGGATGAGATTAAATTCAATCATTCATAGTCCCACAACGAGAAAAGTGCCAAGATCAAGTCAATCTACCTTACCAGTCGAGACGATATCGAAAAGTCTGGTAGGGGGGATCGCTTCTTTAGATACCTGTAAGATGACACTCAAGATAGCAGAACTGAGTGGTCACTGACTCCACTTACAGGAATGGTGGGAGATACTCGAGACTTTACCATGATACCTCGTGTGCGTGTCACATTGGAGAGTCAGGCAATGATTTGAAGCTTTACTATGATAGTGATTGTGGTATATGCGGTATTTTGAGGGAGTCATTTAAACTGAAATATGCCGGTGAGTTCACCGTTAAGGAGACACTACTAAGAGAAAACACTAAGATCCTAAGATGACGAGGGAATGTTTGGTCCTGGTATCTATCTACTCTATACTAAATTCTTCCAGTGAGTCTCGGTTATGTTCCTTAATTGTTTGGGGGCCATTCCTACCGGCCATATAGAAGCGGATGTCTATGTAAAGAACCACTATGTCAGCTCAAATCTTCACGCTATGCTCATTTGCTATGTCGTGGCAATTAAGCCTCAGCGCAAATTGCTAGCAGACTACAGCACTACCGGACCTTCACGTGGCTACAACTGTGTAAGTCCCAACAACTACCAGCGGCCAATTACTAACAATCTTCAAGATTGAGGGGGTGACTATTGATAACGGAGGGTCACTTCAATACCTAGAGTTTGTCCTCTATCGACAAGATGCGATTATTCCAGTTGGAGTTATCATGTACACTTGCAAGGGCTGGGAGCCATTATGATCAGAGATCAATGCTTGCCTTAGCTAGAAATTAGAATAGCTTACATGTTTCATTTACGTTGTACCCATCTTTCTTTTGTAGGCGCTAGTCAGTAGTCACTACCTGACGCTCTTGTCTCAGTTACCATTACATCCTGACTCAGAGTGTCCTGTTGTCCATCCGGCTTTGGAGCTGCCAGCGAGCAGATCTAGATTCCACCGGTCATCTCGGGACCGTATTCTTTCAAGAAGATTCTGCTCACTTGTGGCAGCTGCAAGCTCCTCAGCGAATCCTTTGATGTAGTCTGCCGGGCCTGTGAGCATGGCTGTGGCCAAGTTCTCATTTGGTGTCGACGATGGAGTGAATGTGTGTCCGGGCACGACAATCTTAGGTTTTAAGGCTCGGATCTCCTCAAGAGCAGCTAGCCATTGCGTTCGTTTCTCGGCACTGGACGCCTCGCCTAACCACTGGTGATAATCGCCGTTGTAGACAACATCGCCTGCCACAACGAGATCTAAGTCAGAGACGTGAACGAACGAATTATCGTGTGTGTCGCCATGAGAGACATCATATAGCTTGAGCAGGTAGCCATCGAGATTGGATTCATTGGATGTCGGAAGAGTCTGGAAAACGGGACTTTGCACCCGGCAAGCCAGAACCATTTTTAGAGGAAAGAAAGATCTTGTCCAGAACGAATTCATAATTTCTGGTAATTACTGTAGATCGATTCCTTCGGCGACGGCCTTGGTAGCATAAGCCTGCAATCCAGGAAAATGTTCTTCCAACACCGGGAGGCCCAAGAAATGATCACCATGAGCATGAGTACAGAGAAAGTACTTGAGAGTGCTGCGCAGTGACAGCTGAGACTTGATCCATTCTTCCAGTTCACGTGTAGGATTGACGGTGGCAGGGCAATCCACTACGAGCGCAGTCGTAGAAGTGTAGAGCAGAGTGATTGACTGAGGTTGCCAAAGGCCCGAGTCCTTGGATGAGGAGTCTGGAGAAGTAGCCTTGGTTGGGATTGGGGGCCAAGTGTAAATGGCAAATTTGAGAGACATGACAGTTTTGGGCGTTGTTCTGTAATTAGGTGGTGGGAGTGCTGGTCCTTATCAATACAGATTGGTTAGCGGTGAGGTGATACTGGTTAGGTCTATGTCTTTGGCAACGATGACAGACAAATATTATGTACAAATTGTAAACAGTTAAATGTCAAGACCAGACCACATACCCCTCTAGATGGTAAGACTTAGTAACCATGGTTTATACACAGCGTATGGACGTGAGGGTAAAGTCGGCGTGATTAGTGAGAGAGCCGATCCGTGTAACACTATATGGCGTAGGAGCTCATCATTGATGAGTAAACAGCGGACAAGGCGAAAAAGAATCCTTTTATTTGTCAGACTCTATATGTTCATTGACGTAGGCGCTTAGTTAATGTGCAGACCTAGGTCGCGGCATATCACGTCAGTTTGCGGTTGAGCGCTGCTTAGTAGTAATGTAGCCGGTATGCAGAATGAAAAGCCTGGCCCAACGTTGTCAGCTATGCACTATATACTTGATACACACTCCGTCGCGTGATCTAGCCGACCTCTGATTACAAGTAGGCCAGTCCCTATGCTCTAGTGTCCAGGTCGCAAGACCTGTACACACACTATAATCTTTCAATTACTCCTACGCTCCATTTTAATCATTTCACACTAGTATCATGTCTTCAGTAAGAAAGTTCGCTGTTGTCGGCGCCAGCGGAAATGTTGGCAAGTCAACTGTCAAGGCACTGCTTCAAGAAGGCTTCCAAGTGACAGGCCTCACTCGAGCTTCATCAAGTAGCAGTCTTCCCCCTGGCATCAACACTGTCAAAACCGACTACTCTGAAGAATCTCTCGTTGAGGCGCTGAGAGGCCACGATGCTGTAGTTAGCACGGCCTCAGGCATAGCCGTTGGTCAGATATTGCCCTTGCAGAAGCTCATGGTCAATGCAGCCGTCAAAGCTGGCGTTAAAGTCTTCGTCCCCTCCGAGTTCGGCGTCGACACTGCGGATTCGGAAGCGCCGAAGGTCATTCCTTTCGTCCAGGACAGGATCGATACGCTCGACTACATCAAGACCAAAAACAGCGAGTTCTCATGGATTGCTATTGTTTCAGGTGCCATGTTTGGCTGGGGCCTCAATATTCCTGGCTTCGGTGGCCTCAACATCGCCGCACGTACCGCTACCCTTTTCGACGGGGGTGATATCACTTATGAGGCCACCAACCTGGATCAGGTTCGGAGGGCAATCGCCAAGAGTTTGAAGAATCTCGAGATTACACGCAATCAGCATGTCTACGTCAACAGCTTCACCGTGACTCTGAACGACGTCCTCCGTGCGCTCGAAAGGGCCACAGGAGATAAATTCCAAGTTCCTCATGGAACTGCTGAAGATCTCTGGGAGGTAGGTGCCGAGCAGGTGAGAAACGGAGATGCGATGGGCGCTGTGGCTCAGATCTCTGGTGCGATCTACGGCAAGGGGGGTGTCGCGAACTATTCTGTTGACAAAGGACTGTGGAATGATAAGATAGACTTGCCAGGAGAGAACCTCGAGGAGTTCGTTAAGGGTTATATAAAGAGCACTTGACTAGTTACAGGAACTTTTGAGGTTGGTGCTTCATGTACTTGATACGAAATCTATAGACAGGTTTCAGTTCAGGTCGCTGGAATCTATGTTCAGTGGTTCTATGTGTAAGACATTAATATTTACAACGAGTTGAAACTGCCAGGTCTGGAGATCCATTGCAGCTACTGTGAGCCTGGCCAAAGTTGTATGATGAGTTATTCCCGACGGTTCATGGGCGGATGTGAACGATTTGTAATCAGCCCTCATTGGGCCGCCTTTGCCGACATCCCATTGCCGACACTAGCTAGAGGTTCTCCAAATGCACATGAGAAACGTTCGAGTTCTTTGATCTAACCGCCATCAGAGAATAAATGTCACTGTCAATCTTGTCATCCTTCTTCTCCAAGTTTCATTCAAGATGCAGTCAGCAACCATCTGGCCTACCAAGTTCCTGCCCGGAACCACCGACAACTATGCCTCCAACGAAGTAATCGTACGCGATATCACTGCCGCCCAAGTCTGGGCCAAACTCGCCGACATCACTCAGTGGGAGTCGTACTACAACAACTGCAGTCATATCACGCCGCCAGCCGGAGGCAACTTCCTCAAGAAAGGCGACAGCTTTAGTTTCTCGACTTTCGGGTCTGGTCCCTTTCCGGCAGAGGTCATGGAGTCTGTGCCACCGAGCCCGGGCTCACCGGGACGTTTGGCATGGAGGGTATGGGTAGATGGGGATGAGAGCTCGAAGCTAGATGTCTATCATGCTTGGATTGTGGAGGATTTGAATTATGGTGCAGTTAGGATCCTGACGCAGGAGTCTCAGATTGGGCAGCCTGGGGCTAAGCTTGCGGCTACAAAGCCAAATCCGATATGTAACGGTCATCAGAAGTGGCTTGACAGCTTGGTCAACTTCACAAAGGCAGAAACAGAACGCGTCAAGCTGAATACAACCTATGGCTAGGAGCATACGATCTCTATCGGAACTTAGTGCTAGCCATGGGGCTGGGTTCTTCTTAATGCTATCCCTTACTTACGATATACGTTGATGATGATAAGCCTTGCTGATATTTGCACTCCCGCCATTGCTTACTGAACACCTCGCGGCATGATTAGTTGTACTGGACCCATCTTTCTGGCACACCTGGTTCTTGACAAGAATCCGACCTAAGGCGCCAGGTTTTCCATTGTCGTCAAATGCAGTAGTGTTATTCCAGAGATCAGCTCAGGCTAGCATCGAATGTTGTCCATGAACAATCATGCCGAGGGGGGTGACCTAGTATGGCATGCTGGCTACGAGCACTTTCGCCGACAGTGCATTCATCGGTCTTGATCTTGACGTTGGATGGATTCGGATTCCAATTCGCTCGCCTTCTCCTCGTCTTGCCTGGTCGATTAATGAATTATGTAGCTAAGGGACGGCTCTTGAGACGACAATCTCAGGACCTTAAGAGCGTTGCGTCTACATCTTTCGTGGTCTAAAGTGACCTTGTATTTGGGCTTATGCAGGAGGTACTATATAGATGATTTCTGTCCATTAGCTCAAACTCCAGACCTCAGGGCCTTGGATAATGGTGACAATCGCCAACATCAAGCAGAAGTGGGGGTTTTCGGGACTTGCCGAGAAGGTAGCAGAGATCGGCAGACATGGTCACGTATCGAGACATAGCTCCGTTCAAGGTTGTATGCATGGATCTGCGAAAGCAGAAGGAGATTAGGCCTCGCCGACGACAGCACGCGATCAGGATAATTATTCAATGTCTCATTATCTCTGCGTTATTATTATCATTATTATTATACGTAAGCTATCTTTACTCGTTGACATGCAAGCAAATACTGTTCAAATAGGTTTGATCTATGCGCTTCAAGCCCTTCTTGATTAACATCTACTTGCGTGCTGAGGCTTCCTCAACGGTCTCAACAGTAGCCTGATCGGCATTGGCCAACTGGTCGAGGACGTGATCGTCGACAGACTCGTGGAAGACATCGACCTCGGTGGTAGCGAACTTTCGAGCGCTGACACCCTTCTCGAACAAAACACCCAACTCGGCAAAGGTTCGGCCGTTGGGCTCGGGCAGGCGGAAGTAGGTGTAGATGACGCAGAGGAAGCAGATACCACCCTGTTGAGCATCTTAGCTGGGGTTCCAGCGAGGGAATGGCTTCAAAACTTACCCAGAAGAAACCGGTGTAGTTGCTCCAGTTCCAGGCTGTGGGGTTGAGCATGTAAGGAGCCAGAACGGCGTTGACGATACCGACAATGCCACTGTGATTGGTAAGTCACGTGTGTTTTCAGTATCTGTAGGTCAGACTTACTAGAAGATACGACCAAGAGCGACAGTCTTGATCTGAAGGCGGCGAGAGGGGAGCTCAGAGACAAGGGAGTAAGCCACAGAGCCGACAGTGAGCTGGTACACAACAGCCCAGCCAATCATAAGACTTCCAGTAGCAAGAGCCCCCTTCTGGCGATCAGCCTCAGGGACGAGACCAAGGAAGCCGAGAATACAAAGGACGGTGCAGAGACCGCACAATCCGTAAAGGTAAAGACTTCGGCGACCGATTCCCATAGACATCAGACCCCAGGCACCAAAGACACCAACCATGTTGATGGCATATTGTCCGAGAGCAAAGGAGTATGCGTGCTCGGCAGACATGCCGGCTTGCTCGAGGAAGTAGGTCGAGTAGTTAGAAAAGGAGTTGCCGCTGAGGTTCTGCATGGCCCAAACCATACAGACGATTTCTGTTCGTCGACGGTTGACGCCCTTGAGACAATCGATATAGGAGCTTCCTTCAGTCAGCTTCTCCTCGAGAGCAGCTGTATGAACCATCATAGCAACAGTCTCATCAGCATCAAAATCCGTCTCGCGGTCAAGGCTCGTAAGTCGAAGAAGACTCTTCTTGGCATCAGCAACACGACCCTTGCGAACAAGCCACCAAGGAGACTCGGGAGCAAGCCACAAGCCCACCATCAAAGGCAGAGGCCAGATCCACTGCAGACCGTAGGGGATTCTGTAAGCCCACTGGTCACTTCGATTGATCATAGAGCGCAAGATTCCAATGCCGATTTCCTGTCCGAGACCCCAGCAGAAGTTGACGTATGTGGTGAGATAACCTCGGAGGGCGATGGGGCAGACTTCGGAGGCGTAGGTGACGCAGATGGTCTGGAAGATACCCCAAGGCAGACCACAGAGGATTTCGGCGGCGAGGAGCATCTGGACGTTCTGGGCGGTGAAGAAGAGGGTGATGCAGGCGGAGAGCCAGATGAGGCAGCCGATGATGGTGTATCGGTATCCGAAGCGCTCTGAGAGCCAGCCGTTGAGGAAGAGACCGATGATGGAACCGACGTTGGCACCCTGTGATGGTTAGCTTTGTTGGTGGAGTGGCCGTGATGGCTCATACATTACTCAAGCCGGCTTGCCATGCTGCTGACACCTGATATGTTCCATCAGGCTGGGGTTGGCCGTACTTCTTGTTCCACTGAGGGAAGGCATCTGAGCAATAGTGGTTAGGCCAAGTCGCGTGTAATTGTGCGAGGCTACTCACAGAAGTTGTTGACAAGGACAATGTCGAATCCTTCCATGACAATGCAAGTCGAGATGAGGATACTCCACGCGACAGCCTTGGGATACAGCTTGACGCCCTGCATGAGGGTCATCCTCTGCTCCTTGTTGGCCGCTGAGCGCGCATGGTAGATAACATCAGGATGAGTCTTGCTAGGATCAGAGGCATCGATGTGAGCCTCTGGGGCAGCAGCCGAGACCTTTTCGTCCGACATGATCAAAGGAAGCCGGGACCGAAAATTCTTTTGGGGAATAGAAGAAAGAGATGCGAGAGAGATGCAGGGAAGTGTGATCTGGGGAAAGATGGAGAATAGTTACGGGCAACCGCCCCAATATTTCTATCAAATGCTGGGGAAAGATAGAGAGGTGATCGGCCAGGTTTCCGGAGGGAGAAGCGGGCTGAGAAGTTTGCCAGGTTGCCTAGCCCTGGGCGTGCGGGACAGTTGCCTGAATGGTGTTAGCTTGGAGTGGAAGATGGAGGGGGAGGATGGCAATCATCGATTTGGTTGCGTGCAGAGACGGCAGACTCTTTATGTTATCTTTGACGGATGAGTAGAATGTTCTCTGTGACTATCTCTTCAAGGCCATTCCCAGTTTTGTGTCAGTTCATGGCTCGATCCACCGCCAGATGGCACCACAGAGTCTTGGAGAAAGTCGTCTTCCACTTGTAATCTCATCTCTTCAACGCCCAATTCTGGGGATGGGGTACCCTCACGTGTCATTGACCAACCAGAAACAAGGTTATGACAATCTCTCATGCTAATAAAACGGGTCGGAATGCTCTCGAACAGACTCAGCCAATCTCAGCGTCTCCATCTCCAAAAA
This sequence comes from Fusarium xyrophilum, assembly GCA_008711595.1. Lineage (NCBI taxonomy): Eukaryota > Fungi > Ascomycota > Sordariomycetes > Hypocreales > Nectriaceae > Fusarium > Fusarium xyrophilum. Next base: position 452 of record VYWZ01000539.1, on the reverse strand, counting down.
AGCAGGGATGTTTTCGCTCGGCCAATTCCCGCTGTATCTCGACGCCCGTTGCACAAAACGTTTCAATTGAGTTAAGCTTGGCCTCTTGGTCTCTTTCGTGACTCGTGATTCATTGTGAGGGAGATTTGGACGGTGAGAACTCCGTGGTTGAGAAGTCCGTTGGATGGTCTAGATCCAGAGTTGTTGAACCTGTAGGGGCCTGTAATTCTGATGGATGAGTTGATTGATTGAGTTGACTACGTCTGACTGCTTCTTCTGACCCCTCTTTCTTTCTACAGGCTTGCGCTATACCTATTTGAGCTCTATCCGATCAGGTGACTCTTCCTTCTCCCTTGCTGAGGCTCTATTAGCCAAAACGAGGTGCGATATTATATACGCGACTTTATCGGTTTAATATACCCCCCTAGCGTGGAAAGAATTTAATATACTAAACTCTTAAGAAACCTATAGAT
>VYWZ01000538.1:0-22940 GCA_008711595.1 Fusarium xyrophilum | reverse complement strand
TGCTGTTTACAGCTCAACAAATGGTCAAGGAGATTTTCGCAACAGAAAATGCGCTCGTCAACAACCGAGATAGCCGTGGACCTACGCCTCTGGCCCTGGCTTGCTTGACCCTAGACTCGGATGCTGTGTCTCCGTTCTTGAGGATGAACTTAGTGGACCTGAACGTAGCTGATACTAACGGGTATGCACCACTTTACCACGCCGTTTAAGAGGATTCAGCTCCCATTGTCAGCGCTCTAATAGCAACGGGAAATGCGAGTGTTGATATGGAGAATAAAGATGGCTGTATACCACTTTCATTAGCTTGCTTGAGTGGTGATACAAGCTTGGTAAAATATCTGCTTGATAGCTGTCAGGCTGATGTCAACACTCAGGATATCTATCGGTCGGGGAACACCCATTCATAACTGTATTTGGATGGAAGACGTAGAGATGTTGCGTCTGATGATGAAGTCTGAAGACAGGTCGAGCAAAACTCAACTTTGTGGATAGCTTCCAGAGTACGCCCGTACTGCTTGCTGCTTACCAGAGCAAACGGCACATAGCTAGCATACTGTTGAACTATAAATAGGCGGTGAACATGAAGGGCCAGAAAGGAAGGACAGTAATATTCTGGGCGATCATACAGGGATAAGCAGAAATAGTCGGACAACTCGTTTCTCTGGAGCAGACCAATCTCGCCGTGCGAGATGAGGATGGGCTTACACCATTGTCTCACGTAGCTCAACGGAGAAGTGAAGAGATAATTCGGGTGTTGCTCGGCAAACCTGGCGTCGAGGTTGATGAGAGGGATAACGCCGGAATTACTCCGCTTGGACATGCTGCAATGAAAGGCCACTCGGGGGCTGTTGAGTTGCTTTTGGATGAGGGCAAAGCAAATTCGTGGATAAGGGATAAAGAATGGAGGACCCCACTGGCTCTCGCCTCGGCCGAGGGGCACTTCAAAGTAGTCCAGAGGATCTTATTTTAGAGTTGCTGTCTATTCCATGGCCGTAAGGGACAGCCATTGAATATAATTCCGGTCTAGAAGGGTAATACAGAATCAATTAGCTCAAATTTCAAAAACGTCATTGGTACACTATGGACCAGGTTCAGGTTTGGGTATGAGCAGCAACTGCCAACGAGCATTTATCATACACGTTCCATCATAAATGGCAGCTTACTACAACTTTACATATACACTAATTGCTTTCTTGAGATTTCCCATCGAACAATTAAATACAAGAATAGGTGGAGATATGGCGTTCTGATCATGCAAATGAGTTCTCCATTCTATGTAGACGCGGAGCCCTAAAGCTTCTCCAAAAGCAAGCATCACTGCCAACTGGAAGCCCATCAAAGACTCTGGCATGTGTAACCGACTGTTAACCTACCTGACATATTGCAGCCTCAAAATCAAGAGCTATTCACGCTTCCCCGCTCCTCTAAGTTCTCTCGGCCGGAATAAGCTCTCAGTCACAAGTCTTGACTGCAAATAACACCTCTAGCTTAACAAATTGGATATTAATACTTAATACCACGATTACTGACCAATTACTACAGCATAAAGCTCAAATCATAAAACCCTAAGTGATGACCCCTTGATCGGCCTTGGAGGTTTATAAGGTGTTCCCTACTCCTCAGAATTGTCAAACCACTGGCCTCTAGGATATCAAACCAGCAGTTCTCCCCGAAGACATCATCGTCCTCATCGTTAGAGTGGTTCACAACTTGGCGGTTGGGGATTGCCTTGTCGATAAGCTCAAGAATCTGGGAGCCTGTGGTGTATTGCTCGATGGGAAACTGAGCAACAGAAAGCTCCTTGAGTTTCTGGACGATGTTCTTAATGGTATTCATGATGTATTCAGAGAGATTCCAAGGTGATGATGGTGTTGATAGAGAATTTAGATATGATTTGCTGCGGATCGGCGGCTCGGTAATGAACCTACCTTATGTCAAGTTGGGAAGGATGAATATGATTGTGTAGGCCATCTAGTAGCGATTTTCATCACTTGAACCATTCATCTGTTCAACCGAGATTTCAATATCTTCTTCGGTACCTGGTGTTCCTGATGTTACTTCTGTAGATATGTATTGTCCTTGAGCACGCCAAGTAGTTGAAAGTGACCACAGGCTGTTTCTATGTCTGCCTATCCCAAGATCTTCTGATTTCTCGAGTAAGTGTTCGAAGCGCATTGACTAATGGTTCCTAGGCTCGGTGTGAACATTCTGCGATACAGGGTGGACATTTAACAACGTTCAGTTGAGCTCTATGTTCTGAAACAATGTCTCTTAAACTTTGCTCGGACTAGTCATGCACAATTTTCCGGTTATCGAGCAAATTCAAACTCCATTTAGATGTTGGCCTCCATCATACTCGTAAGCTTTAGATTGATATAGCCCCAATCATAGCAGACTCTCTTGTCTCTACACGATAATCACATATTTCCTAGAAAGCGCTGATCAGTATACAGAAAAGGGATAGTCAGTAGCGTTGGACGAACCTTTCGCTTCGCTCTAGAGTCAGAATACAGCGAGTTCCAAATTATCCTCGCAGTACAATCCTCTTGCCCGCTTGTGGTTTGTGTACAATTCGGTTGTGCCGCAAGTCTATCTTCCTCAGGCGTAGGCTCCCAAGGCTTTGGGAGCGGCCAATCCGAAAAGTGAATTAGCTTAGCCTCGCTGTACACCGCAGCAGGGTCCCAGGTACCAGGTTCTGAACCAAGGTATTGAGCATGCTCCATTGCTCCTCGTTACGGAATCCGCCGCTGAGGAGGGCGTAGCGACGTTGGGGAAAGATCAGAGCGCTATCGCCATAACGCTGGTTGACTATTTCCATATCGTATTCTCCAGGCTGTACCGATTCTAGTTTTCCCATGATGCGGAGGAGTTCTGTCTCGGAAGGTTGGATGAGCATGAGGAGGGATGAGAGAACCCCTCTCGGGGGATGACCAGTATGCTCGAGGCATAGCCACTGGTACAGCCGGCAGGGAAAACAGCTCGTCCAGATTTTGTAAAAGTACAGAATCCGAGTCTATAGATAATACGCGGTCATATTGCGTTTGGTTGAATGCCAGAAGCTTCGTGTACGAGTCAGCCCAAGTCGCTGGAATCGTTAGTACCGTGGTCAAGGCAAGTTGAAATGTTTCTTACCCTCGCCAGCCCAACGGGTCTGAACAGTGATCGGGACAACCTTGACATCATATTCATTCCGCGCCTTGTGGATCAAATAGGCGTCGCTTGAAATCTCCATTTCTGGCTCTAGCATGCTTGCGGGGACCATCATGACTCGATCAGCTTGACTACCAAGATTCTGTAGAGCTTCGAAGAACATGACTGAATTGCAGAGATACTCGCTGTTCGTGACGTATTGCGCATAAGCGAAACGCGACCAGTCAACGTCTTCTTCGGCATGTGACAGCCATGATGATGTTGTTTGGCCTGTTCGGCTTTGCAGGCGGAAGAAAAATAGTGTAGTAAGAGCTGCGATGATAACGACGCGAAGACGCTTTGATGACATGATGATATGGAAGAGAAAGAAGCTACTCGATCTTTGAGCAAAAGAACGTGATTCTCAACAGGTGGGGGGTGAAGAGGCGACCTCGAGATTGACCCGCTATTAGAGAGACGGTAAGGAGAAAAAGGATATTTCATACAGGGGAATAGTGCCCAGCACAAGGAACAAGCTTGAACGGCAACTGATGCTTAAAAGGCAGATGAACAGTTGAGGAGACAATGGGAATAACGCTCAGCACAAGCGGTCGTCAGTCTCGGGCGCTTAGATCCCTGTGATGGTCGATAAGCACTGTGCTAACCAATAGCTTCTTGGCAAATCGAGTGGCTGTCCGCTAATCCATGGTTTGTTTCCGCATCATGCTTCAACGTCCAACCATTTAGGAGCGTCAGCCGCTAAGACAATGCGGAGACAGGGGTCGTTTATTCTAGGGCGTTTCACATTTACGCTTAACTTAATTTAGGCCCTGATCGGGTGAGAGGATTAGCAAAATCCGGATTATCGAAAAGTTGCTTCTAACCCGCATAAGCTATAGGGATATATCAACCTAGCCACAGATTAGCTGCTGCATAAGTGAGGGTCTTACCGCCTACTGTATCATATATCAGGCGGCGGCGAAGGCAGTGTGGTGTTATAGACCTACCTATTGAAGAGATAAGATATTCAACCTATTCAACCCGATCCCCTGTAGCCCCCCTGTAAGCCTTCTGAAATGACAGATAACGAGCTGCCAATCGATCCAAGCCTGAGGATACCGTCAGCAACACCGATGCCTACGATCGAAGGCACTAACGAAGACTCACAATCGATGCCGCCGGTCGCCTCGAGGCCCCGACCGTAGCTTGTAAGCTGCTTCGTTGATCATCGCGGCGGTGGTGAGTATGATTGACTGGATTATCTTGTCATCGGGGCTGATGATATCACAGGACATTTCGTCGAGGCTCTGTCTGTGATCTTGACTTTTCGCCAGCCAAGACCTAACCCCAAAAAGACAGGGAAAAGACTCGGAATCCGCCCAAGTATCATTTTTTCTGCCGCAGACCTCTCCTTCTCCAAGGACTTATCTCGAGGGCAGAAAATGACTACTAGTCTGCCCTCATACAGCAAGGTCGCCAAGCAGCTACGATATATCAGGAAAAGCTTCAGAAGGTACATTTCAGAATTTGCATAGAATATGATCTTGTGGCTGAACTGAAATTAGTACCTTTGACAGGGAAAATCGACCCCGATCTGTTGTCCCCACAAAACAGTTCAGGATTTTGCTAATCCTCTCACCGATCAGGGCCTTAATTTGATTCAGCCCTTTTATTTTAATGTCTCATGACATGATATCTTGCTTGCTTGGCACGCCCTTCTTGTGAATGAAACGGATTCCTGTAATGTTTTTTTTCTTTCTATAGCCCTAACCCAGTAATAACCAATAAATAGGACCTAGGTATTCTAATAATAGCTATAAAAGTATCAACTATAAAGTCTCTGGCTAGACTGAAATCTCAATAAACTTAATCAATAAGGTTACCTTTAGGCTACAGCATCTCAAGCAACTCTAAACAAGATGAACAGGTCGCCCGACCAGCTGAAGAGCTATAAAAAGCTCCACTGACAGGGTCCGGGGCGGGGCGCGTGCCCGGAGTGGGGGCCCCACGTACCAATAAAGAGTTTTTTATCCGAAAGTCAAAAGAGCCCTTCGGCGGGCAGATGAAGCTGTAGTCAACTGAACAGAACTCGCCTGAGTAAGCACATTCGCCCCGTGAAATGATGATTGATGCCAAGGCAACAAACAGTAGTATCAACAGTGCCCCGTAATGTTTGTTGGTCGAGCCCAACAGCCACCTCAGTATTTTGATCATCAGGTGCCGCTAACAAGTACATGTATGAACAGTATGATGTATCTAATAGAGGGACATCACGGTCACACTTCCAGCGCTTATCCTTTGTATAAAGGCATAGTCACTTATCTGAGCGCCCTAGCTAAGAATCCCTTATGCATGTTGGTTGTTCTCTTACAAGACCAAGTGGGCCAAGACAAATTGACCGGCTGGCGATAGGTTGCTCAGCTGGTGACGCCCAAGAGTTGATTATCGTGTTGGTTGAGCCTTGCTAATTCTAATTATGGTTATGTGCTCGTCCCGCCCGTCTCTCTCTGCTCTCTCTCTGCTCTTGTCTTCCAGTGATTTTCGTTGCAGATGCTCCTGATTCGCCGCTTTCCATCTTTTGGATCTCTCTCTCTCATTCTTTGCTACACTACTTTAATTAATCCTTTCGTCAATACCTCCCAAAGGCGGGTCACTGAACATGGCCTGGAAAGTCATCTTACCAGTGTTTCAGTTCATTGTTCTCTCATCTGCTGCCCAAGTCCCTCGAGAAATCCAATGGACGGACGATACATTTGGACCTGATGGTCCCTGGGGCGGTGTCAACGTCCAAATTGGAAGCAGCCCCACTTCCATTTCAGTATAATGTTAACTAGATAATTTCTCATGACATTGCACGCTAAAATTCTGCTGTTGGGTGTTGTTCTTTGATCACGATATTTGATCATGTTCATTGACATTGACAACTCACTAACGTTGACGTTTAAGTATTTTGACTAGTCTCAATTGAATTTAACATGAGTTCTGGGTAACTATCACAAAATACAAATCATGTCTCTTCTCGTGCGGGTAACCTCAGGCTCTCAGCACCACTGAATGGGTACAGACATAATCGTGAGTCGTAAAGTCGTAGTCGGAATTGTCCAAGTTGAAACAGGACCAGGGTAGGTAGCCAACTTAAAGCCCAAGCTTAAACAAGAAGGTGCGCCTCAGGATCTTCTGCCAGTGGATGATAAGAGTTCATGGTTACAGTTACATCCGCGTTGTTGCAATCAAGTAAGTTAACATCCCCGCACTTGTTGCGGAGTCAAGGCTCAGCATCCCCAAGATGGGCAAACGACAAGCAAGCGATACGATAAGTCCGATCGATTTATGATGCGAGTCACGAGCCTGCACATTACATCTCGAGCCTGAGTAGAGTGGCGTCATGTTGAAGGAATATCTAGTCTCAGGCATTCTGCTTGCTTCGCCTCTGTTGGCTGTAGCACAAGATCTCATCCCTCCGATTCTCGAAAAAGCTGATTCTTTTGTGGAAGAGACTGGGCCTGCGGATTCAAGTCCAAAGGTCATATACATCGATAAGAAGTTTGCGTCTGTCTCAGACATAGATGGCCTTACGCTGATTCCACCTACGGCCGAAGAGTTCGCGACCACCTTTCAGGATGAACTCGCCAAGATTACAGGATCCAGCTGGACGCTGAAGCGCGTCGACTCACTTCCCAACAACGCCAGCGGCATCTCTCTTGGTTCATACACCGGAGAATCCTCTGATCTCACATACGAGAACGGAAAATCAACACCAGGAGGCTACGAGATCATCATCAACTCCAATCGCGTATTCATCGGGGGATCAGGCGCTCGAGGAATGTGGTGGGGAACCAGAACTTTTCTTCAACTCCTCCTAGCTGGCAACGCGACGATTACTAGTACTCTTGGTCGAGATGCTCCGGCTTACGCCACAAGAGGATACATGCTTGACGCAGGAAGAAAGTGGTATTCCAAGGATTTCCTGAAGGAGCTTTGCAGCTGTGCTTCGTTCTTCAAGATGAATGAGTTTCACTATCATCTTGGCGATAACTATCCGCTGAATCGCGGCAAGAATGAGAGTTGGAGGGAATCGCTGCGGGGTATCCTGAATGGGCGTGAGAATGAGAATGAGAATGAGACACTGTCGAGGGATGACTTTATAGGACTGCAGAGTCACACTGCGCTTCTCGAGGCGTAACTGTCATCCCGGAGATTGAGGCGCCCGGCCATTCTCTATACCTCACCAAGTGGAAACCGGAGCTTGCCTTGGCCAAAAAGGATTTGCTCAACTTGACGCATCCCGATACCCTACCAACCGTCCAGAGTATCTGGAAAGAATTTCTACCCTGGTTCGAGACGAAAGAAGTCCATATTGGCGCCGACGAATACGACGCTGAGCTTGCGGATGACTACATCACCTTCGTCAACAAAATGAGCCGCTTCATAAACTCCACGTCCAACAAGCGAAGTCGAATCTGGGGCACACACGAACCATCAAAGCGCAATCAAACCATCGACAAAGCCGTCATCATCCAGCACTGGCAGTACGGCCAATCCGATCCCGTGCAACTCGTCAAAGACGGCTACGACATCATCAACTCAGAGGACTGGTGGGCCTACACAAGTCTCAAGAACGACCACATGCCCATCCTGCCAGCAAGCTATCCACAGTTCTTCAACGAGAGTCGTGTTTTTTAAAACTTTGCAGGTGAAGAGGAGTGGCAGTGGACGCCTGCTGATTTCAACCCTGTTAATACGAGTATGCAGCTTCAGAGTGATGAAGAGAGGTTGCGGGGTGCGACATTGGCTGCGTGAAATGATAATGGGCCGGACGCTAGTACGCAGCTTGAGGCGTATTACTCTATGAGAAGGGGTATTGCGGTGGTCGGAGGGAGAGCGTGGAGTGGGAGTCGGGGACCGAGGTTGGCGGAGGAGACGAGTGATGGTAGTATCGACTTTTACCCTCCGAGGGCTCCGGATCAGAATCTCGATAGAGCGCTATCTCTTGGGATTAATGGGACGTTGGTATCGTGGACTCGTTCAGATGGTGCTGGAGAGGAAGTTCATCTTGGTCATGGGAGTAAGGGGATGAACTACACGCTCACTCTCTTCATCACAAGCCCATTCACCCTCTCCGGTCCCGACAATAGCCTCTATCTCGAAAAGAGTGGAAACATGGTCTTCACCGCCGATGGATGGGAATATCCCCTCCGCAAAGTCACGAAAGACGACGCCCTCGATCTTTGACCCCGGAGCTCCAGGCCGTATTTGGGTCAACACCACATCCACATCCACACACAAACCCGTCAAAGTCTCTACTCCTGCCAATATCACTTTTGATAACGGACATCCCGCATGGAACGGTGGTTTTCACCGGTGGCGAAGTGCTAGGAAGATTTGAGGTCTTTGTGTATGGCGGCAGGAATACACAGTTTAGTTGGTGTCAGATGGCGTTTGTTGCGCCGCTGGGTAAGATTGAGGGAGGGTTGGAGCGTTTGGAATTGACTGGAGGTTCTAGCTTTACGGAAGTGGGTGGAGCGGGTGGGAAAGAGAGTGTTGATGTTCCTCAGGGGAGTGATGCTGTTCGGCATTCCGTTTCTTCGGCGTTCATCACGTTGGGGTTGGTCGTGGGAGGCTTGCTACTCGTATCATTGTGAACTAATGTATATGTCATTTAGTTCCTCCCTCGTTCTCATCGTTGATGCCCTTTGCATTCGTCAAGACCAGCGAGCTTGTGAAGGGAATAGGTTTATAACACTGACAACGTCACCTCTGTATCTTGATACCTACTTTCTCTACACTGTTAGAAGCTAGTGAGCAGGTCTATATCCTTCTCTCACTGTTTCCATAGGCCTGTTATTGATCAAGAAAAGGAAATGTAGTCGTATCCATGGCGTTGAGGAACTGGCTGGAGCTCATCAAGATGGCCCCCCTCCTCTCCTCCATCGTTAGATCAGTGCACGGGACAGTGTGGGGATTACCTTCCCTACGGTGGCTGCTCGCCAGACTACACTCCATAATTGACAGCCCCGAGTCGGACTGCGCGTCGCTGTCCCTGGAGGTTAATGGTGGTGAGCCGTGAGGTGTCCAATCTGTGAGGAGAGCCGTGTCTGCGTCTCGATTATATAGCGCGTGATGTTGCGCCAGTCATCTACCCCAAGATCGAGAAACACAGCATCTATAAAACCTAGGACTAGGCTACGTTTACACTTGTGTTTATGTCGACTCTGCAATAAACAAGCTCACACAGGGAAATACCAACAACCAAATTGTGCTAAAACTTCTGTTTTGCCCTCCCTGTATCTCTCGGATTTCTGCGTGCACGTAGCTTGGTATATTGCATGCCTCACTCGTAGCAAAGAATATTTCGGTTCAAGTTGTGAGCTAGAAGTGTTATTTGCAGTCGAGACTTGTGGCTGAGAGCTTATTCCGGCTGAGAGAACTTGGAATATCTCGGTGCCTGTGCTGGATCGTCCAGGCACTCCAACGACCAACAACAAAGCAACTGGATGAGTCCCTGGTAACACTGTGGCTGATTTGGTCGAGATCTTCGAGTCACTTCTCCTCTATCGCGAGGCAAAGTAGCTGAAGCTAAAAATACAGGTTGCAAGTTGATGTCTAACTCAAACTGGCGGATTATTCAGTGTCCGAGCTCTCAAGAAGAGAATATCGCGACCTGAAGTTAGGAAAAGAAGTCAATCTTACAGAAGACATCCACATCATCATAGAGCAGGCAGAGTTGGCCATGGCGTAAAGGTGTACAGACTGGGAAAGGGGATTACCAAGCCCGGAAAGCCCAGTTCTTCCACCATCAGCTCGTACGCAGACATTTCCCAGATCAACACGTGCGGGACAATGGGTAGTAAGCCTGTGCAGCATTTGGAGCCAAAACAACCCTCTTTCAGAGCCTCAACACGCCACTCATCCGGTGGCAGAGGTAAGAGTATTACTTGATACGAACTGAGTACGCATACGGATCACGGCGGCATCCATCTTCTTCACATATACAGGGTCCTGGGAATACCTCTCTAGGGGTCAGGCTCGAGAGCCAGGCCCTTCAGGTCAACGCAAACTTGCACAGCGACAGGACTATCCCATGACTTCGGGTCGGTCCCTGAAGATTGCCAATCGCCATCACCCAGGTGCTTGTTACCCTCTGCATCTTTGACCGAGGAGATGTTTACATGTCTCTTATCGACCGCATGTACGAGACTATCTTGAGGGCCAAGCATATGATCCTTACTGCACTGGCCCCCCCTATTATTATGGCACCGGATGCCGATCAAAAACTTGCTGTACCTCTCCCCCAGCGGGCTAAAGACAAAGCTGGCTGCCTCAGTTGTCCCGGTTGGCAGTTCCCAAGTCGTGATGATGAGTTGGCAAGCGAAACATACTTGACCGAGGCCTTCTGTGGGCGTGCTGAGCCAACCGAGATGCTCGTCCCGGCCGGAGCTGTTTTGTGCAGCGACATGGCAACTCTTTACGTGACCGGGGTTCTTCATATCTCCAACAAAGCCGCCAATGGTCAAGCTACTTCCAGCCAAGCGTGGACGGTCTGAGAGACACGCTTACCAAGCTTGCCATACACAAGCATCTTGAATTATGTGGCTACGGTATAAGCAGACTCCTCTTAGACCAGCTAGCTGGTGATCCTCGCATCTACCCGGCCGTGAGCAAAGCCGTTCAGCGCTCCTGAAGCGATACAGGACTTCACATCAAACAGAGTGGCGAAGACGTGAAAATCAGAGACCATGGGGCCTGGCTGCGCTTCATGTAGCATACCGTTGCCTTGCTTTTCAGCGTGTCTATATATCATGGAAGTATTGCTTCAACACGGGGCAGGCATCAGCGCGCCGCCTTAGCCGCCAACATGTTTTTTTTACCGTTATGCGGTTCAGAAACACTGCAAATCAACGTGCCCGCCCGACTTACTGCGAAACCATTACAACTCAGAGCTAATGTAAACGCCCCGACTTGTTTAGTAATCCAGTCCTCCGCACATACATACGGAACATTACGTGCGCTCTATAAGCGTACGATTAGAGCTCTTAGATATACTACCACAGAGCGGTGCTAGTCCTAATATTCTATAGGACAATAGAAATTCCGCCCCTCATCTCGCCGAGACACACTGTGACAACGCCGTCGCCACCATCCCAGGCCCGTTACGACATGACGCTGACCCGCGCATCAAACATCATGATGGAGGATGTTCTGCACTATCGCCAGGTTCATTGGCCCTCTGATCTAGCCAAATAGCTTCTCGACCTGGAACTCAACTCCGATTCCCGTGATGAGCACGGCGAGACTCCTCTGGTACATCAACGGCGGCTTGCATGCGGTTATGGTGTCAACGTAAACGCGTTCATCTCTAACAATAATGAGATCGCCGCCCTTTGCGCTGTGAGGTTCGAGACCGTCGTTTTTGTGCTAGCCCTCATTCCAACACGGCCCTGAGCGTCACCACTGTGATCACTCTGGCAGGACAGTGCTGTACCACCACGCAGAGCGTATAACGCCAGGAGCTATGGCAGGATCACTACAGCCAGATCCTAGGAGATGTCCATCACAGGCGGCCACTAACATCAATGGAAACCGCGGCTGTAACGGACACCTGACAGATGAACGGATTGTGTTGGTTCTAGATAAGGTAGGCAGCATCACCCGCACCCAGGGGAGAGTCGATCCTCATCACAAACCACGCCCGAGCTCTCAATGTCAGAAGGATTCGCTCATTCCCTGTGCGCACCTGAACAACATCCTAGCATGGAAGGCCGTCTACTCTCGGAATCGGTACGCTTGTAGAATGGGCGGGATACACATCATGTAAAACTAACGAGTTGACCCGAGAGAATATGGTCTTGCGAGTCAAGTGTCGTAGAGACTGTACCTAACAACTGCTAATTATGTAATAATATCATCGCGAACCTGTACACGCAGTCAAGGCCAAGCCCCGAGAAGCAGAAACCTCCTTCACAGCTTTGACTTGGGCTTAGTAACGACTCCAACACACTTGGATCTCGATATTGGCGTTCATCGGAAGACTCTTGAGACAGCAACGCATCTACCACAATCAGCATCCTTATCTGGCCCATCTCCCAGTTCACTTAGGTTCTAGCGGGCTTGACATCGCCCCAGTACTCAGCATGCACCCCGTTCATCTTGGCGTAATACTTTCATATCAGACAAATAAATGTTAACCTGGATCACATCATGGAGACTTGAGCCAGCTTTCGTCAAGAAGTGCGCCAAGGCCGGAGATAATTTGGCGCTGGAAAATCCAATTAGAAGATCTATTCGAGTTTGTGGGGAGGAATTAACATACTGTGTGAGCCTCGATATCGCCGTCAATCATCTTGCCCGTCTTGGGGTCTGTTGCGACGCCGCCGGATGTGAAGACGAAGCCATTGGCGATGATGACCTGGTTCATCAAGCTTTGGGGCACAGAGGGGGCCTTTTCCGTAGAAACCGGTGGTGTTCGTGCCATTTTGGGTGAATTGTCCTTTGGTGATTGATGGATGGTGAGATGTGAGGGTAGGTATGTCGAGATGAGGGCGATCGCGGGGCGTAGATCTGTCATCCGAAGACCATGGATATCCGACTGGAGCCGATGAGTCTTTTGCAGCACTGTCGTCCACGAGCGAAAGGGAGTTGAGATACTTGGAGGAATTATTTGTTGATGAGCAAGCTTATTACAAGGAATGCTACATACATTTTATAGAATGGTACAGACGCGCTGTGGTCCAACGCTAAACGCTTATTTCCTCATCAGGCAGTTTTGGTACCCGGCCGAAATCGGACTCGCAACCATGAGCTGCTGAGACCTCTTCACTGGTAAGACGTGAGACATCAGCGAATCTTCTTAAGTAGCCAACGCTGTAAGGAATAATCCTGGACCTCGTGTAATCTGATACTGGCTAAATAAACAATACCGATGTGCTTCCCAGGCGTCAGTTGCAGGCTCTGTTTATCGCCCTACGACGAGTGGCACAACCATCAGTAAGTTAACTCCTCGGCAGCTCAAGAACCTTTTCACTAATATGATTCAGTATCATCTCCCTACTGACCGGCGCAATCCTCGGAACAAGACACTCCCGAAACCACCTCTCAACATCATACTCAACCGCATACCCCATCCCCCCAAGCGTCAACACCGCCCTCTCTCACACGCCCCAAACGCCGCCTCAGCAGCCACATACTTGGCACTATTCGCCGTGACCCCAACCTCTTCCTCCCCCTCGTCATACAAGCCTCGCAGCGTGGTACGTCGCCAGTTTCGCCGCTTCAAGCTTCGTGTACGCGTCGGCCAGCGGGTGAGCTATGGGGTGTTGTTGAGAAGGCGTGTCGTTGGGATGGGTGAGGTGGCGATGGGCGTAGGTGAATGAGGCATCGTGACGCTAATCGCGACATTTTGAGAGTCGGGTTACGTATCATCCTCGAATTGATTGTTTTATTTCTCGTGATTTGCAGCCAATTGCTGATTGGTGCTTCAGTGAGCTGGCTTTCAATGCTCTTTGTGTTGAATGATGGATGATGCGATGCGGAGAGAGCCTGGGGCAAGGTGTCAAAAATACCCAGCCAACAGCCCCGTCAACAACCACTACGCCTGTCTTCATAGTTCTGTCAGCTACGAGAGCCTTCGCCAAACCCACCCTGAGGCGCAAGAATACTTCTGACATTGAATCAAGGTGCCAAAATCAATGATCGAAAGGTCTTCCAAGATATCCTAAACTTACCTTAGTCTTAGTCCTAAACTTACCAAAGTCTTGGGATACAGGTCTTGAGTCTTGTCTCCCAATCTAGTTCAAGCCAAGTCATCATTGTCACAAGGTTCAAGACTTTTACTTATTTCCAACATCTAAATACCCTCTAGTTATAATACACGCAAAGCACTCTTTTCAAGCCTCAATCTTGGACTTGACCCACTTCTCCAGACCGCCCTTGGCGATAATCTCCTGCACATTAGCAGGCAACTCCCCGACCTTCTGCTCCCACTGCTTCCCATCCTTCTCCGTAACAACAACCTTTGACCGCCTCACATCCCAGACAAGTTTCCAACCCGTTCGTCGAGTGAGCGGCTTATCGGTGTCGTTCTTGCACGTCTCGCGGAGGCGCTCCACGAGGCGGGGTACCTCGACGCCCATGAGCGCGTTGTTGATGCTGTTGCGGCTGAAGATGTTGCCGAAGCTGCCCGAGACCACGAGCGGGATCTTCTTGGCGAGGATGGCGGTCGCGGCTTGTTCACGGGATGAGCCGCAGCCGAAGTTGAAGCCTGTGACGAGGATATCGCCGGGCTGGGCGATCTTGCCGAATTCGGTGTCGTAGTTCTCCATGCAGACTTCGGCCATCTTCTCCATTGAGATGTTATCCTCGTATGTGTACTTGCCTATCAAGCTGTTAGTTAAGTCAGGGGACGAGGATGGCCTGACATACCCGGGTAGATGCCATCAGTGTTGATGTTATCGCTGTCGCAGAAGACAATCTCACCCTCGACCTTCTCAGGGAAGCCAGGGAGGATCTCAGTCAGCGACTCCTCCTTGGACGCCGCAGGGCTTGCTTCCTCAGCCGCACCCTCCGACTTCTCAGCAGCGGCGATCAAAGCATCAGCCTCATTGATGATCTTATCGAGAGCATCCTCAATGGACAAAGCCTTGTCAGCAACAAAGTCACCGCTTCCCTCGCCGATGATGACCTTCTCAACACCCTCGGGCTTCTGGTACCAGCCAGGGCCAGCGATCTTGCCTTGGAGAGCACTGGCAGCAACGATCTCGGGGCTGGAGAGGTATGCCTTGGCTGATGTAGAACCCATGCGGCCCTTGAAAGCGTCAGCTGTAGGTCATAGTTCAGTGTTTAAGAGCTTCTTACCTTGAAGTTACGGTTACTGGCACTGATACCGACCTCGCCAGGCTCAAGAAGACCCTTGCCCAGGCCGATACATTGTGCGCAGCCTGAAATCATGGGAATGGCGCCAGCTTCAACCAACACCTGCCAATCTCCAGCCTCCTCAGCAATCTTTTGCTCAGGGACGGATGCCGCAGAGATGTAGAACTCAACACCAGGGGCAACACTGGCAGGCTTGCCCTCCTTGGCAGCCTCGCGGAAAACACGAGCGGCAGCGGCGATGTCAGAGGCTCGAGAGTTGGTGCAAGACACGAGGTAAGCCTTGTTCACGGGAATGTTCTCAGCCTCGAGCTTGTTCAGGGGGGTGGCGACCTTGACGGAGTTGGGTCCCGAGACAATTGGTGACAGAGTTGAGAGGTTGAGGTACAGCTCCTTGGCATACTTGGCACCGGGGTCAGCAGACATTCTGTTCTGCTCGAGTTCATCGATTCTCTTGTGGTTGATGCGATCCTTTGATGAACCGTTGAACATGGCGTTGGTGGTGGCCTTGGCGCGGTACCATGAGATGAGCACGTCGTCGACAGGGAAGACACCAGCGAGGGCACCCCACTCTGTTGTCATGTTGCTGATGGTCAAGCGCTCGTCGACAGTGAGACTCTCACCTCCAGCAAACTCGATGGCGTGGTTCAGCACTTGGTCGTCGCGGAAGAGGCCGCAGAGAGCAATAATGACATCCTTTCCGGTTACGCCAGGGGGGAGAATGCCAGTGAAAGTGACCTTGGCAACGGGAGGGACCTGCCACCAAGTCTGTCCTGTAGCCCAGACAGCGGCTGCGTCTGTACGAACGACAGCAGTGCCGAGACAACCTATACCTACATGTGTGTTAGCAGCCTGGAGTTTGACTGTTGCTGTGTGTCACAGTCATACCTCCATACATGTTACTGTGACTGTCACTAGCCACAGAGACTGTCTCTGGCCAAGCGTATCCTGTCCCTGCGTTAGCAGAATATTTCGTCAAGCTAGCTCAGTGCTTTCGTACCCTCTTCGATCATAATCTGATGTCCAATTCCCCTTCCGGCAGGATAGTGTGTAAGCCCATGGCGCTCAGCGAATTCGCGAATTAAGGAGTACTTTCGAAGATTGGCCTCAGAGCGGTTTGAGACGTCATGGTCTAGGGTTAGCACTTTTGGGGAGTTAGTGAGGCTATTCCCATGGTTTAACGCATCGCGTGGTAAGAGGTAGATGCCATCTTCAGTCCACAGAACACAACCACCACTCACCAAGTTGACGATTGTCGTAGATCTTGGAAGCCCCAATCTCTTCAATGAACTTTCGGGCGATTGGCCAAGTGTTATCGTGGCTCATGATTTTGTCCGGACTAGAAGTTGGCGTTAGTGTTCTGAGCTTCATGTCATTGTGCTCTGTAAACAACGTACGCCAACGACAGGTAGTCGCCACTCCTTATTTTTTTGCCCCCTGGAAGCCCAACAGCATGTTTTTGAGCTATCTTTTCGACAAGAGTTTGGGGATTCTCTACCGCAGGTGCACGTTGGTACTGGAAGGCTGAGGGAGAAGGAGTAGACGAATTCTCGAGTTGGGTGTGAAAGGCATATGCGCGTCGGATACTCGGCGACGTGTATGCGCGTTGTGTTGTGGCGCCGGCGAGGGATTGAGAGCGAGATATCAAGGTTCTAGATTGAAGCCGCGCGACCGCGACGGCGTTGAGAGCGACTGCTCTTCTCTATACAGAATGTCAGAGGACGTTCGAAGACTCAAGTGCGCAGGAGAGGATATACATACAAAAGCAACCATTGTGAAAGCTCAATCAGTACCCAAGAGCAAGCAAATACCATACCAGAAGGCTAATTCTGGATCGTGACGGCGACGGTGTCGGGTGGGTGGAAAAGAGTGCGAGTTTTTGGTTGGGGATAGCTTCATGTTTTTTGTTTGCGAAGCCGGCCTCGGAGGGATGGGTCATAAAAAATTCCTGGGGAAATCTGAGCGGAATAATAATGGCAGCGATGTGATTGGTCGGAGATTGATTACCCTTGTACCCGGAACTTGACCGCCTGCCGAAAGTGGAGCCGGAGGTTTAACTACATCTCAAGAACAACTCAAGACGTTGATGTTTAATTGCGAGACATTCCTCTCTATTAGAGCTATAGATTAATTATCATCTATTTTCAGAAGATATTTCGATGATGTGATCCTAAGCTCATGACTGATTTTTCCCAAGCGTCTGCGAGAAAATCCCAAGTTGAGGATCCCCAGTCTAAAAGTGACTGTACTTGTGGCGGTAACTTCACATGCCCTGTGTAGACTAACCCGTAGCCTCTCAACGACAGCAACGATTAGAAAGGAATATCGATAACATTTATGGTTAATTTCTGTTCAGTATCAATTACCAAGTCGTGGTTTTTATCGACTTTCTGAGATATCGGCAACCTGACCAATAATTGGCCGATCACCAGCTGTATATCTGCTCACATTCCCCTCCCAAGTTCACACCGCATCACTTACACAACCCACCATGTCCATGTCTCTCCGCAACCTCAAAGCCACTGCCGCAGACGCAGCATCACACCTACCTGAAACATTCTCCAATAAATCCATCGTCCGCCGTCAATTTCTCGACGCAAATCAACTCCAAAAATTAGCACTTACACTTAATCGGCCAGTCCTGGACGGCCAAGACGTATCCGAGCAGCCGCCAATTGAAGGCACACCTATACCACCAGGCTACCATCTCGTATACTTCACACCAAATGGAACAGAAGCCGAGTCAAGCGCTGATGGGAGCGATACTACGTATAATGCCTCTGAACCGTTCACGAGAAGAATGTGGGCTGGTGGCAAGATGACCTTGGCTAGTGATGTGTCGCTTCGCGTGGGTGATCAGGTCGAGGAGAAGACGAGGCTGCTGAGCGCGACGCCGAAAAAGAGTCGATCAGCCGGGGAGATGGTCCTTGTGGAGGTTGAGAAGGAGTTTTGGGGACCGAAGGGTTTGGCGTTGACGGATCGAAGGTCCTGGGTGTTTAGACCTGAGATTGATCCTAGTGCTGTGAGAGAGCAGCCCAGAGTGCTCGAGGATGTTGTCCGTGGGCCGTCGATCATCAGAGATTTGGAACTCAAAAGTGAAGGTGAGTGCCGCACAAGATCGCCGACTGATGTTGGCTAAGGAACACAGATGTCCCCATTAGAGAACTGCGCTGGTCACCAGTCGGCCTCTTCAGATTCTCAGCCCTCACCTTTAATGGCCATATGATACACTACAACCAAGATTGGACTCGTAACGTTGAAGGTCATCCAGCTCAAGTTGTGCATGGGCCTCTCAACCTCATCAACCTGCTGGATTACTGGCGTGACATTCACGGCAATGGCGGAAGGCCAAGGGGTATCACGTACAGAGCTATGTCACCTCTATATTCTGGTCAGACTTATAACATACGGACCTCAGCTGAAGGCGGGAAGACTTGGGAAGTCCTTGTTGAGAAAGATGGAGCGGTTTGTATGAGGAGCGAGATCACGGGATCATAAATCTAGGATAATTTAGTATCGGTTTAGTAATAACTCATCATAAGCTTAGGATGAGATCATCGAGAGTCTTCTAATCCACAAATCATGCTTAGTCGCAATCTCTCCTTTGTATCCATTCCATTTCTAGAGCTCGTCACATCAATTACACGATAAACACATGCATGCGACGTAGTAAGCATCTGCATTAGCCCAACTCTACAAAAGCGCCAGCCGTGCAGAACAATGTCCATTCCTCCGTCTAAATTCAGTCGCTCTGGCATACAAATAAGCTCTTTACTCTACTCTACTCTACTCTAACACAACGACTCCTAAACGAGGAGCATACGCGAGGGATCCTCAATGTACTTCTTGACGGTGTTCAGGAAGGTGACGGCCTCTCTGCCGTCAATAAGACGGTGGTCGTAGGTCAAGCTGATGTACATCATCTGCAAAAGATTAGCACTGAACTCGACATTGAAGAGGGAAGAGGGTAACTAACAGGCCGGATGACGGCCTCGCCCTTGATGGCGACGACTTCTTGGCGAATACCGTTCATGTTGAACACAGCGGCCTGGGGATAGTTGATAACGGGGGTTCCAAACATGGATCCGAAGATACCGGGGTTGCTGATAGAGAAGCTCCCACCCTCCATATCCTCCATAGTAAGCTTGCCATCACGAGCCTGCATCCATTAGCACCATTCTCACCATCACGATCATCGTGAACATACCTTCTTAGCAGCAGAGGCAACCTCCCTCTCCAGCTCAACAATGCTCAACTCGTGTGTATTTCTCAACACAGGGGTAACCAAGCCCTTGGGCGCCGAAACAGCAATGCTCACATCAACATAATCGCGATACGTGATAATCTCCTCCTCCGTGTCGATCATGGCGTTGATCTGGGGGACCTTTTGCGCAGCGAGGGTAGTGGCTTTTGTGAAAGCGCCCATGTAACCCAGACGGACGCCGTGCTCTTCCGCGACTTCTTCCTTGTACTTGGCGCGCCAGGCGATGATGTTGGTCATGTCGACTTCTTGGATGGTTGTTAGGGAGGCGCATGTGTTTTGGGATTGCTTGAGGCGCGCGGCGATGGTCTTGCGCATGCGTGTCATTCTCTCCTGCAGGATCGTGAGCTTGGGGTAAACGTTGCTACCGTTTGGGTGGACTTACGACTCGCGCGCCGCGGGAGGAACCGCTTGGTGGACCTTGAACAAGAGGGCTGGGCTTAGACTCCTTGGGCGCGGGCTCCGACTCAGCGGGCTTTGAAGGCTTGGGAGCTTCAGCAGGAACAGCTTGCTTCTCCTCTGCCTTGGGCTGCTCAGCAGGCTTTGACTCCTCCTTCTTAGGCTCCTCTCTGGGTTTTGACTCCTCGCCCTCACTCTTCTTAACAGAACCCGCATCCTCACCCGTCACAATACGCGCAAGGTCCTGTCCAACAACAACAGTATCGCCCTCCGTAGCAAAGTACTCAGCAATAGCACCAGGCTCACGACCATTAACAAGAACATCAATCTTGTCCGTCTCGATACTAGCAATCTCCTCATCCTGCTCAACCGCCTCGCCAACCTTCTTGGGCAAGCTTGCTAGTGTTCCCTCGGTGATGGACTCTGCCATGGGCGGCACGGAGACGATGTACGAGCCATTGAAGATGCCGGAGTTGCTGAAGAGTCGTCGTTGGGGATCGCGCTGGCAGAGGATGGCGCTGTGTGTGAGGCTGGCGCGGGAGAGGGCGACGCATGATAGGCGGGAGAGGCCTGTTGCGGCCTTCATGCGCATGAGTGAAGCCATTGTGAGGGTTTGGGGGGGAATTGGAGGTGGAAAGATCGGAAGATCGATGGGATCGTGGGGAAAGGAAAACAAGTCCTGAATTAAGCGGGCCGAGCTGTGAAGGTATCGCACGGACTTGCAGTACCTTTGGAGATGTCAATACGGACAAAAGGGGATCGCACAATACATATGGGATGTTACAGCTAGAACTATCATAATAGATGCTCAATCGCTTTCCGACTTCATGTTGTGTTGTTAAACCGCAAGTATTCAAAGCAAAATAGAATGCTCTGCAATACGTCACTCAGGTGAGGTTCAATTCAGCATCAGCAACTTACAAGCACTCACCTTGAACTGCGAAAGCTGTGGCCGTTGGTAGCAAGAAACTACTGACACTGAGCAAGGGTGCCAAGATAGGCTGGACAGAGGCCTACTGAATTATCCTAAATTTCCCTACATCTTTTCATCACTAAAATTTTTGGATAGAGGTCCTAAGTTTTTTGCTTCCCCTTGGTGGCTCGGTGAGTGACCCTCTCCGTAAACTTCCCTCGCCTCCCGCGGGACAGGCGGAAACACCCGGACGGTCACCGGACATTGAAACCCGACACCAAAGTTCGTCAAAACTAACACCACGAGCAGCTCTGTTGACCACTCACCAGAGTGATATAATAGTCGGCGACCTTGGGATCCTTCCATCGGCTTGAAAACTGCAACGCCGAAAGCTCACGGCCAGAATGGGTTCGCGAATCATACAATTCCTAATTTTGGCCGATGGCTCCGTACTTTGCGGAGCAAGCAACGGCAACGTCAACGTTTGGCATAACAACCTCACGTCCTGTCCTGCCTCAGGCATAAATATCCAAACTCGTGATATCTAACTCCCCAGCGCCCATGATCTGGAGAGCATGGCTGATTCCTCGCAAGCGAATGCAACTCGAATGCTGTGAAGGTTGAGGCTGGCGGGCCGACACCGTTGTGCTGGTACGGAAACCCAAATTCGACCGCGCATTAAGCGACAAGCAGATGACACAGCATACGACACAATGGACGTTTTGCTTGATGATTAAGGTCCAGTTGGTGTTTTATCCAGTGGTATCTGAGGTAAAAAAGAACTCAGCCTCGCTGATATCATATCCAAAACGCAGAGTGTCGCCGCCCTGTTTTTCACACACCATCGTCACGCCGTTGTACAGAAACAGCCGTCTCTTCGTCAACACGAATCCCCGTCTCGCTGCTCTCATAGTCCTTCGCAGATGTGTATTTTCTGAAAGGGCTTGATATCGTGGTCTGCGTGCCGTGTGGCCATTCGCCCATGTCGTACAGATCTGGTGGGTTGTTGGTTAGTTTGTGGGTTGAGCTTCCGCCGTCGTTTTCGCCGGACCGCGTCCTGGATACGCTGGTGAGACGGATGCCGTTGCTGAATGGTGCGCTGGAGGGGGCGCTGATTTGGGTTGACTGACCGCCGCTGTTGGAGGTGAGGAATGAGCCTGGGAGGATCTTGTGGGCGACTGGGCGAAGCATGGGAAGACAAGCTGCGAAAAGTCAGTACAGGTTGAATGGCTGTGTTCGATATGGACATACCAGCAATTACGGCAAAGTTGCACTCGGCGATTGACCAAGCGTAATGCTGTCCCATTTGTAACGTTATCTCCTTTGAATCCGACTTGAACGTGAAGGACTGAATGAGGACAAAAATGGAGGCCAAACAGGTCATTGCACCAAACGCAAACAACGCAATGACAGCAACCTTCTGACCCTTGGGTAAGTGAAGTTTGCCAACTTCAATAGCGGGCAGAATAAGAATAGCGCAATCGATCAATACGTGCGTCAAACCCGTCGAGAAGAAGAACGTCGATTCGCGGATATGGCATTTTGCGTCCCTCGTTGCCTGGTCTCCATCCCACAAGGCTGTGAGTGGCAGACATTGCAAACACACCATGAAGAGTCGAAGCAGAAACCATGCTACTGTGATGCATGACAGGACCTGGATGGGGATTCGGATATCGGAGAACTGAAAGAGTCGCCAGTAAAAAGCGAGGATGGCGAATTTCGAGAAGGCGATGGCAAAGGTGTAAGTGAAGCTCGTCGTCCACATATGTATCCACGCCAATCGGTTTTTATCGTGAAACGTAAAGTCGTCTGCAAGTCCAACCTCCATTGGCTTTCCCAATCCATCCGTGATCCATATCATTCCATTCGTCAACAAGGCCAATGAGCCCAACTTGAGCCATGTCAGAACACTTCAAATCCATTTTAGGAATTTAACATACCCAGCCAACAGCGGCAAGAGCATCATCAATGCCATATCCAGCTTTCGTGATCTTCCTCGCAAAAAGTCGAGCAATAAGAGCCAAGGTCGCAAGAGGAAGTGTTATGGCGGCCGAAGCAATGATATTGGGGGTATCATCCCTCATGATGCATCGTCGGTAGTATTTCTGAGGTGACAAAATGGAGTCCCTTGCAAAAAAAACGACAACAAGCAATTGAGAAGCGGGAACCAGATCAAGAAGAGAGAAATGGGGAAGTATTAAAGAGTCGATGGGGCAAGAAAAGGCAAACCACCAGCTTGGTCAAGCATTTTCCACAGACACCGACTCATGCAAAAAACCAGACCATGGACCCAACTGCCGGTTAGGCTTGAAACCATTCTGTTAGGGGGGTAAAGGTAAAGGAAAAAAGGGGGAAAAAGCACTATCAACGCCC